>CM017556.1:21124056-21359056 GCA_007844125.1 Sinonovacula constricta | reverse complement strand
AAATAAATAAATCATAAAAATCGCCACCTCACATTTTTGTTGACTTGAGTCGGATTTGTCTTCAGTTGTCAATCGATTATATTGTATACTTTAATATAATATTTACAAAATTACTATATCATATTATTCACATAATAATGGATTTCAAAGAACTTGTCTAAATTTAGATATAACATGGTTAGATTGTGAACATCTGTTTGGAAATAAGACACCAAATGTTGCAAAGTTTCGCTATAGCGGAGGAATATCGATATATTATAAACATCACTTTGCAAACTATGATAAGATTGTAGAAATCATCAGGATGGTATAATTTGGCTTAGAATAAGTAACACGGCGTTCTATTTAAATGAAGATGTGTACATTTGCGTTGTATATATTCCACCTCTCACATATAATGTTATTAATCTACACAATTTTGATTTTTTCGATCAACTAGAAATTGGACTTAAAAATAAAAACCTTGCGGCAAATGTTTTATAGCAAGATACTTAAACAGTAGATGTTCTAATATTATAGATTTTGTGGAACCTAGTGAACCCTTTGATCAACTGTCAGATTTAGTAAACATTAAACCACGTGTATCTAGAGACCACGTGACAGACACACATGGTAAACGGCTAAAAGAAATGTGCCAAGTTCCTTCAATGGTTATCGGTAATGGCCGTCTGCACGGTGACCATTAGCACAGTGAATATACGTTTTATTCGGACCGGGGATCAAGTGTAGTGGACTACCTCCTACATAAGCCATACAAGTAACACTGTGTGTCACAATTAATTTTACTAAAACCCATGACTTTTCCGACCACTGCGGTCGTGCTTTTAAATTTAACAATTGTTCAAATAACTCCGAAAAAAAGTGTCATTTATAACCCATCAGATAGCTACATATTTATGATGAAACAAAAATATTTTTATAAACACTCTAAGAGAAAGAAAAGAAGATATCGCATATTTGTGTAACGACATAGAAAGAGAAAATAATGTCAACAACATAACAGATGGATTTATGAAATTCGAAAGTGCAGCTTTAAGGTTTTAAAAGAAAAAAATAAATAAATACTACAGAGAAAAACAAGTCTACAACAAAAGCGTCATGTTTTTTTACAAACAATATATGACGCAAGAAAAGAATATATCATGGCTAGAAACGCTTTCAACAGAAACAAGCACTCAGATATACTTCGCAGTACAATGATCAAAACACAATAAAAATATGTAATAATTAAAAGCAAACAAGAAAATTCATCACCAAAAGGAAAGTGGAGAATTAACGAAATTAAGTAAATATAAACCTAAACCATTTGGAACAAAATTAAGAAAGAATACAAGCGAAGACAGAAACATGCCCAAAATCTGAACATCACAGAGTAATATAACCACTTTCGAGACCTGTACTCAATAGATGAAAATACCAACACTGCAGATATCACTTTAAGAGAATTGCGAGAAGAAACTTTCAAACGAAACCATGGTAAAAGCCCAGGTCTAGGCAAAATTTATGCTAAAATTATAAACATTCTTTTAACGAAACCGATTAACAGCTTGAAACACGAGAAAACATGAGAAAATAATACCAAACCAATTCGTCTTTCAAGGAGGGAAAGCAACAATCGAGTGCGTATTTGTGTTGCAATCATTAAGAGAAACGACTCTTTCCCAGAAACGTAATCTTTACTGAAATCTTTTGTGGTCATCAAAAATGGTTCGACAGAATTGACAGAAAGTACTTATTTTTTTCAAATTGATCAACAAAAATGTAAGCTCTCGTATGGTTTCAGCCCTAAAAAGCATGTACAATGTAGAAAAAGCATGTGTAAGATACAAATCTGAATTATCTGCCTTTTTCGTATCAAATTTTGGGGTAAAGCAAGGGTATCATTGCTCCACAATTACGTTTCTGCTCTTCATTAATGACATTTCAAGGAATTTTAATGAAAATTTAGATAAGATTTTTACAACTGAACTATTACAGCTCTTCCTACTGCTTTATGCGGACGACGCGGTATTATTTGCACACTCTCTACAAGCGTTACAATCGCTTCTAAATTATCTTTGTACATAATGTAAAACATGGAACCTGAAGGTAAATACACGCAAAACAAAAATCATGATATTTGAAAATGTGAAAAACACCCGACATAAATTTAAGTACGATAACCGTGTTCTAGGAACAGTAAATAATTTCAAATATATTGGCTTAAATCTATATTAAAACGGTAACTGACTACAGACACAAAAACAATTAGTGAAAACTCATTACGAGCTCTGCATAATTTATTCACTGTATTTAACCAATCAGAGCTGACAACAAAAGAAGCATCTAAATTGTTTAATAGTTTCGTCTGATCCATTCTCAAATATGGAGCAGAAATATTTTGTAATCACGAATGTAAAAACATCGAACTTATCCACTGTAAATTCTTAAGAAAAATTCTCCTTGTAAGAAAACGTACTAATAGGGAAAGTTTATACGGTGAAACAGGAAGATGAATGTCAGTACAAAGAAAAATAATGTTGATTAAAGTTTGGATAAAACTTAAAACAGAAGAAACATCGATTGTCAAAACGGTATATAACATGATTTGCATAGACACAAATAAAGATAATAACTATGCGGGACTTAATTGGGCATCAAGCATCAAGAAGGTATTAGAAGATATTGGTTTAACAAATGGATAAACCAAGATACTGCAATAAACAATTTTAACCTGATAAAACAAACAATCCTCGATATTTATCACCAGAATTGGCATTACGCAATAAACATTTCAGACTTAAAACATACAGCAAGTTCAAACAACAAGCAGAAATAGAAAAGTATCTAGATTGTGAACAAAAAGAGCTTCAGCACACGACTTAGCCATTGACAATTGAAGACACTTAAACATAGCACATAGTTACAGAATTTGCCACAATGGCAATATGAATGTAATAGAAAACGAGTAACATTTTCTTGTAGTTTGTCCAAAGTATATTAATCTGAGACGAAATTACTTTGCATCTTACTTCTGCCAATGGTTTTCAATGAACAAATTTGTATCTCTTATGCAAACAAGATCTATACGACTGATCAATAATGTTTTAAAGTTTGTATACTATGCATTTCAGCTCATTCACAATAATAATTGATTTTTGGTGTTATATTGTCTAACAATATAAACATTATTGTTACTTCTTTAATTAAACGAGTATTCATATTTAACTATATGCTACATAGGTATATTTAATGCTAGCATTTTAATGGGTTTGATGGTTTTTCCTTTTGATAAATACGCAGGTGTTATGTCATTAGTTATAATCATTAACTTGTGAATGTAGATAATTCCTGCCATGAACATGACAACCCATATTATGACTTACCTCTTGGTAAAATGTTAAAATATAGACATAATAGTATATCATTCCTAATCTGAATTAATAAGCTGAAATATGCATAATACAGTTGTATTACTGTTTAATGTATTTCTTTGTACTTCTCTGTAAATGCCACATACACCTTATATTCTGTTAGACTTGGCTTTATTTGTGATCGAATTTATGCTAATAAACATGTTACATGTATGTTATTACGTCCACACATGAATATACTGCCCAGAGATATATACATGTACGATGTTGTCGTGTTTTTTTCTTGTTTTCTTATAAAAATATAAATAGTTTTGAAATACGCATGTATTTGGTATATATTTAATAAGTTATATATGGATTAACCCACGTTTAGGTGTCTGCAGACAGCGCAAAACGAATGTCGTTAATAATTAGAATCCAGTTTGGATTAACTCACCTTAATTGTACTTAGTTGCAGTTAGTAATCTCTTAGGTAACAATTTGACCATCTATTTGTGCCTTTTATCCGGAAAACAGATCATTATTGGATGAAACTAATTTTCCCAATGATTTGTTGTTTCCCTGTAGATATCTTTCATTAAATATTTCATACAAAGAACGGATATTTACCTACGAATTTTGGTGAACACCTTCCATTAAAGCAGAGGACGCAAGGCAAGACCGGATAAATATCAAGGCGGCACGCTTTAGAAGAAATCACCGATTGCTTCACTATACTCACCTAAACCACAAACACACTTTTCAACCAACGGCATATACACATACGGTTTGCAAAAGTCTGCTCTACCATTGTAAACTTCGTTTGTCCATAGGTATAGATTAGCTACAAATACTTCAGAGCTATTTGGCGAGGGCTGCCTAAACAGTTTCCGCCACCGAAGTAATGTGTAGAGTAGAAACTTTAAATTGCATCTAGTTTTAATTTGACATAGTTGTGATATAAGAAGTAATATGTTATAAAACTTAGTGTGTGGGTTTTTGCATTGGTGAGTAAATAAAGCATGTTTATTTAACAAACAATGCTTAACTGTCTGTTTTGATTATTTGTCAACGCAATTATCTAATCAGGAATTGTCAAACTTTATATAGTGTTTTAAATACAAATATTTTTAATCAAAAGGTCAATACTTCATTTACAGCGTAAGTTAGCCGTATTCAAACAGTGTAAACTAGCATTAATGTCTATCTATGCTCATTTATGGCCTTAGTTCGTACTTAGTTTTCTTTTTTAAGTAACCGATCTATATTTTTAACAATTTAGTCAATATATATATGTTGTATGACCAACACTTTATGTTTAAAAGGCTAGCCAACGCCGATAGCTTTTAGATACCGTTTAAATTGACTTTGGCCTGTAAGAAGTAAGCCGTGATCAGTTTTATTTGTTTTTTAAAATGTTTATGATAGAACCATGGTATGCTTTCATCGTCATCGGCATTGATTGTTCACAGTGACTTATTGACGATACATTAACAAGTCTAAATTTGCAATCGTTCGTCTGTTGTCAAATGGCTAATACTAGTACGAGAAAAACTAGTTCTCAGCCGTTTACAGTTAATTACAAGCTAATACCAAGTAAAACATCTAGTATACTATTTCTTAGGAAAAGCTTTTGAAGTAGTGGTCTATATTTAGGTATATTAAGGACCTCTTGAAAAGTCTACAAGCAGTTTTTTAAGCCAAACTTGTCATACCGTCGACAGTCTGGCAAAGGATCCCTGCTGGAAGGATAAAGTTTAATGATGTTGTTTTCGTTTTGTCGCCAATAAAGGTAATGCTCATGTATATAATTATCATTCCAAAATTACAACTTTGGAGTGTTGTTATATGCCTGTTTCTTAGTTTGTCACAATTGATAAACAAAGATTATTATTATTATATATTTATCATAAAGAAGATAAGCTTAAATAGAAAAAGTGTATTCAACATCTATCACAATGCTGCTGAAGAGCACAACACATAAAATATACAATTAGATAGTATTCTAAAAAGGGTAATAATAAGAATATCTTAGTGTGTGAAAGCACAAACTTGTTTTAAGGACATTGCAAGAATATGGCATAAAAATAAATAACAAATGAATAATAAGAATAGAATATAGTTAAATAATCAGTCAGGCTTTAAGCATGACGGACCTAATGTTGTTATATTCTGCATGCAGAATGAGTTACTGTATAGGCATTGCGATATTACTTACAAACTCTCACACGGGAACAATAAACGAAAATAGAAGAGCAATCTAAAATGATGTGAAAGCAATAGAAAATAAACACACATTGGCAAGAACTACTCTCTCCTAGATGTGTCACCAATACAATTTAATGCATCACACCCATACCATTGTGTATAAATAGCATACCAGATGAGTCTCTACAATATACAAAAATAACAATCATAGGTTTGTGACATAAAAATGCACAAATTAAAAATAAAGACGAAAGGATTTTATACAGAAAATCGGTTTCATAATGAAAACTGCATGAAAAGGAAGGGTAAAACATACCACTGGTAAATCAGATAATATCTCGAGCTTAAAAGAACCAAATTTGATAAAATATACGCTACATTGATGCGCTTAAACGTTCAAAATAGTGTATCTAACATAACGATTCATTTACAATGTCGATGTTATAATTATCATTTCATATAGCTTCACACATTTGAACATGACTTGTCATTCTTCAAGGTGACTAGATTTGTCCCAGATTCTTTCTTTTCAAAGCGCCTTGCCAGACCTTTTACACCAGGTACGTGATCTTCGTCAGAATCACAAGATCTCTTGAACGTGACTCCATCACTTATAGCACCGTCACTATCTTGCTCCATTTTGGCAATATTCGTAAATTCTGAATTAGAAACACTTTTCTCTATACTTTTCTGTTTCTCTTTGTTCGCTGCATTTGCTTCGTCTGTTATACAGGATTCTGATCTTGATTTGCCTAACTGTTTATCGCATGGAAGCGTCCATATTTCTTTGTCGCTTTGACTGTTCCTGTTACCAGAAATTCGTTTGCCAGTCGGTGTTCCTGCTCTCAGTGACTCATTATGCGTGCTACTTATATGTCTATAATCGGTTTTGAAGCCACCACCTTGTGTATGTTTTGACCGTGCCGTATCCGGTGCAAGATATCCATCAGTGTCATACATCATTGCTGTTTGTGCCTTAACTTTGTCACTCACTTCACGTTTAGGTTCATCGGTTCTGCTATAAGCAATATCGTACAATGGTCCATCGTTGTTGTCTTGATCTTGTAGTACATCAGAACTAGATAGTCTATCATCCATGTTATGTGTTGATAAACCTACATCATTGTTTGAATCATATGCTGAGTCATAAAGTGCATCTTCTGTGTTTAGGCTTTGCTCCGATTCTCTACAATTCCTTAACCTATTCTTGAAAGATGGATTATGGCAAGCAATTGACCTTGTCGTTACTGTGTTAGAACCAGAAATTTCAGCGTCAGGAACATCATCGTAGTCATATCTTACACTAGCTGTTGGAACATGTGTTTCACTGACATCAGAGCGTGGATTTATTACAAGCGAATGGACTGCGATTAGGGAATTTTTCTTTTCTGGAAATGGAGGTGGTCGTTTTGGTATTTGAAGTTTTCTTTGGTGCTGATCAGCTTCCATCGGTTCTGGATCAGGAACATCATCGTAGTCATATCTTATAGCAGTTGTTGGAACATGTACGTGACTGATAACAGAACGTGGTTCAGATACAAGCGCATAACCTGCGATTTGGGAATCTTTGTTTTTCGGAAATGGAGGGGGTCGTTTTGGAATTTGAATTCTTCTTTGCTGCTGATCAGATTCCATAGGTTCTGGATCAGGAACATCATCGTAGTCATATCTTATTCCCCTTTTTGGAACATGTGCATAACTGATAACAGAACGTGGTTCAGTTACAAGTGCTTGAATTGAGCTTAAGGAATTTTTGTTTTCTGGAAAAGGAGGGGGTCGTTTTGGTATTTGAAGTTTTCTTTGGTGCTGATCAGAGTCCAACTGCTCTGGATCAGGAACATCATCGTAGTCATATCTAATACCAGTTGTCGGAACATGTGCATGACAGACATCAGAATGCGGTTCAGTTACAGGCGCATGAACGTCGATTTGAGAATCTTTGTTTTTCGAAAATGTATGGGGCCGTATTGAAATTTCCAGTCTTTTCTGCTGCTGATCAGATTCCATTGGTTCTGGATCAGGAACATCATCGTAGTCATATCTTATAGCAGTTGTTGGAACATGTACGTGACTGATAACAGAACGTGGTTCAGATACTAGCGCATGAACTGCGATTTGGGAATCTTTGTCTTTCGGAAATGGAGAGGGTCGTTTTGGAATTTGAATTATTTTTTGCTGCTGATCAGATTCCATCGATTCTGGATCAGGAACATCATCGTAGTCATATCTTATTCCACCTTTTGGAACATGTGCATAACTGATAACAGAACGTGGTTCAGTTACAAGTGCTTGAATTGAGCTTAAGGAATTTTTGTTTTCTGGAAAAGGAGGGGGTCGTTTTGGTATTTGAAGTTTTCTTTGGTGCTGATCAGAGTCCAACTGCTCTGGATCAGGAACATCATCGTAGTCATATCTAATACCAGTTGTCGGAACATGTGCATGACAGACATCAGAATGCGGTTCAGTTACAGGCGCATGAACGTCGATTTGAGAATCTTTGTTTTTCGAAAATGTATGGGGCCGTATTGAAATTTCCAGTCTTTTTTGCTGCTGATCAGATTCCATTGGTTCTGGATCAGGAACATCATCATAGTCATATCTTATACCAATTGTTGGAACATGTGCATGATTGATAGCAGAACGTGGTTCAGTTACAAGCGCTTGAACTACGTTTGAGGACTTTTTGTTTTCTGGAAATGGAGGGGGTCGTTTTGGTATTTGAAGTATTCTTCGCTGCTGATCAGTGTCCATCTGTTTTGGATCAGGAACATCATCGTAGTCATATCTTATAGTTGTTGGAACATGTACATGACTGACATCAGAATGTGGTTCAGTTACAAGCGCTTGACCTGCAATATGGGAATCTTCGTCTTCTGGATATGGAGCGGATCGTTTTGGTATTTGAAGTCTTCTTGGATGCTGATCAATGTCTTCTTCGTTCATATCTTCATCCGAATGTTGTTGTACTTGGAACACTTGAACAGAGTGTCTTATATTAGCACCAAACTGCCCTTGTTCCATACTCGCACTCCTATATGGTGCAGTATTCATCTCTACTTCAAAGTCTGAAGAAGACCGTTCTCTCCTTGTTTTAGGTTTATGAAGCTTTTTACCTAAGAATGTAGATATATCAGCTGCTTTGTCAAGGCAGAACGAAATTGCCTTTCTGTACCATGGGGTATCAGCTTGTATTTCTTTTGTTTTGTAGTTATCTTGTTGTGCCAACCGTCCATGCCCATTATATGCATTCATATGCTCTGCGTTTCTCCCGAATCTACCAGGCTCGTAGACTGGATCATAATCTTGTCGACTAGAACCGTTTGTTCCACTAACTCGAATAGTCGCTGCTTCTGCTCTTGGATAAGATCGGTCCTGATGTTTTGTCAACATACCTGGCGCATACACCGGATCGTAATCTTGCCTTGTTGAATGATTCAATTCGTTTGTTCGTGTGTTTGGCCTTGATGCGGTTGCGCAGTTTCCATTAGCGTTTTCTTTACGATTTCCTGTTTCATACACACAATCGTAATCTGGTCGTACTGCCTGATTAGGTTCGCTTGTTCGTATAATTTCCTCTGGCGCATTTGCGCCATTCGGTCTATGATTACTGGGATGTCTTGGATCGTACACGATGTCATATTCTTGTCGCTGTATTTGGTATGTCGCGTTGTTATGCGTTATGTGGTGATTGGCTATGGCATTGCCAAGACGTCTGGACTCATATATGGGGTCGTAAAGTGGTTCGTCCTGATTAGCATTTACTGTTGAATGGGTAATTTCAGCATAAACGTTCACTTCAGCATCATCAATGTTGTCAAGAGGAGGTGACTTGGTGAACTTTCGTCTTCTACAAATTAAAAAAATGATAACGCTTAATTAACAAATCGTTTCTAATTGGCATATAAAATATTGCAAATGTTGCGAATTAAACAATACGAACCTTCCGAGAATTATTGATTCTTTATCTAAAGATTTTCAAAGACAGTCACTGCCGATATACTTAACGAAACATTATTAAGTGTTTTCCATAGAAGTATCAAATAAACTAATTTGATATTTATTTTTTTTACCTTGAAAGTAAAGGAATCAAAATGATATTATTAAAAAGTTATCATAATACCTTTTCCATAGAATGTAGCCAATAGTGACTCCAATGATTGCAAGCAAGAGAACGGGAACCAGTATGCCAGTCAAGATGGCGGGTGTACTGTTGTCGTCCAAATCTGTTTAACAGAGTATAAAATGACAAAGCCGAATGAAAATACAATATTATGTTCTCTATATATTTCCTCGGTACATTGTAATTCGGAAAAAAATCTTTTTATATTTGTTTGATATACCACTTGCTCATATTTACATGTACTATTAAACGCTAATCAATAGCATATATTATAACAGGCAATTTAATTAAAAAAATATCATTGTATCGGCGTATTGCCTTTAAACATGTATAAAATGTACTACTAATGTGACTGTGTACTCTGTTTTTTTTTCATAGATAGATATGTATATGGCTATACTTAATTTTCCCTTAAAGCATCCCATTTAGGCAAAAAAGATTTTTAATAAACTTATTTTGTGTGTGCAGTGGGTATGCAATACTAACGGATTAAAGATGGCAAATATGGCAGGCAAAATGCCCTTAAAAGGCTAATAATAATTACAAACTGACCAACATATATAACCATTGGTAAAGTGTGCTTTTTTGTCCTCGACTCGAGCTTGTTTCTTCTTTATATAGAGTCAAAAGGAAAGTTAAACGTACATTCCTTTCAGAATTTCAAATTATTGTTGATATGTTCGATCTTAATGTTTACTTCAGATTCAGAATAAAGCTGCAATGAACAGTGTATAGTAAAATCTACTAAGGTCGCTTTAAGCTTTGCCTCTGCGGAGAGAACTTCACCTTCTACAATTGTAGAGTTGGATGCTTCGGGTTTGTCTTCCTGTGAAGTCGTAGAGAAGGATGTCGACGACGCAGTAACATTTGAAGATACCGGTGTATGGAACTTCGTTGTTGCGCTTGTGCTGGTGCTTGCTGCTAATGTCGGGGCAGTTGTCGAAGAAGCATGAGATAAACTTGATGTAGTCGCTGAAGAAGAAACTATTGAAGTGTTTTCTAGGGTTAGTGTTTCGGTCGATAATGGTGCCGAAGTTGTTGGATTTTTGGACGAATTAGGTGGCACTGTAGTGGTTCTGGCGGTTGATGTTCCTGGTTGTGTCGTGTGTTTGACTGTGGGTGCTAGAGTTGTCGGAATTTCGGCTGGAAAAGAGTAATAAGAAACAATCTCACTAATTGTTTAGGAACTACTTGTATACATTCACATATATCTGTCGCAATTAATATTTGCAAGAGAAAGGTCATAAATGTTTCTATTAATTTGACAAACCAAATCGACCAATTAAAATGTATCCCTTCTTTAAAAGAAACATGATAACGTTGTCTTTTATGTGAAGTATTTCAGTTTAGAAAATATTTATTTATAAAAGCTTTCTAAATTCCATACTTAACCCACTCCTTACCCAAATTTAGAAGATATGCGGACGTATTTTACTTACCAACGCATTCATGTTGTATCACCACATAGGTCGAAAATTCTATGTTACATGATGATAACCTATTGAATGGCGCCTGTAAAGGTCCACATGAAGTCTTTCCAGCGCATGCACTGTAAACTGTGTCAGCGTGTAGATGGCTGAACGTCTCAAAGCAATCAGATTGGTTGTACTCGCAACATCCTCCTGACCTTTGAAAGAAATATGTATGTAGAAGTCCGTTAAAGAAAGGTAAAGAATTAGATGTTAGATTTGAATAGGACTTCAACTTAAATTCCTTGGCTAGATATTCCCGTTTAAGTTCGTATTGTCAAATTATTTCCAGTTAGTTTTATTATATACTGAAAATAATGCAAGAAATAATGATTAGATGGGCATTTACCTTAATATGATCATTGCGTCGTCATATCCATGTACATGTATATATCGAAATAACGCAATGTACACCCAGTTCAAATTTGAAAAGTATATTTTTAACCGAATTAGAAATAGAAAATAAATGATGTTCCGTGATAGGTATACTGACACAACGGGTGCTGTCCAGAGACTGTAAATTTTGCTTCAATATAATATTATTAAATAAATAAGATTTTTACAAGAACAGTCAGACAGGTTAGAAGTGATTAAATAACATCAAATAAATCAATCTATCATCACTGTCCATAGGATAATGAATTAAAATTAGTTAAAATGGACTCATCAGGATAAATACATTATAACAGATACTATGGACTTTTGTTTAACAAAACATCAGTCATATACATAATGACATACGAGTTTATTTAAAATGCTAATAATTAAAATTAAGCCTTTTACTTTAAACATTTATCTCCTCTGGAATCGTTTGTACAGCTATAATCCTTGGCGCCGTAATAAAGGGACACCACTTTAATGAAATTTCGGCCATTACAAATTAGTTGAAAATGGTTACATCCGCCCACGCCATAACAGGCGGTTGTAGTTTCTAACTGTGCATCAACGGGACCCGAGAACAGCAGGCAAACTGAAACAAGAAATTACAATTTTTTTAATATAATTCTTCGTAGAATTATGGTCATTAGGACGTCCATCTGAGTGGATGTAGATGATTGGGGACAAGTGTCTCGTTCGAACTACCGGCACATATTAACTTTTCTGGTTCGCACCCATGCAATTAGAGACTCGTGAGTAAGAGTAGGTATGAGACGGCGACCCTACTCACTCGTTGTTCTTCAAGTAAGTTTTGATTCTAAGAAGAGGGACAATACGTAGAACTTGTCTGCGTTTGCAGCAATTTATTTGTTTAGGTTCTGCTTAGCATGAAACAAAACACAAAAATAAAATGCCTATACTGATTTAATGTTCCAACAAGTATACTTTAAAATTATGGATATGGTGGATTGTGATGACGTTTGTATTGTTGAATTTATCGTCCCACCAACGGTGTCCACTTGAATCAGATATAGTCCTGCCTTCACTGTGTTTAGCATACCGTGAACACCTGGCATGTTACCCCCCCACCCCCCCCCACCCCCACCCCCACCCCCCAATCACATTATCCTAATACCGGACCAACCAGTCGTCAAACTACCCTAATAGTTGCTGGACCGTTAGCAAGGGAGCTCTAACATTACCATTTTAACGACTTTAGTTTGTGTCGGCCCAGGATCGAACCCTGGGCCTCCCGTACCTGGAGCCGACACTCTACCTAGGTCCGGTCGTTTGTATTGTTAAATGGGAGAAGAGATAATGATGACGCTGATAACTCACCAAAATGATTTCAGAACTGACTTAAATATGTGATGAGAAAAAATAAAATCCTATCAGCTTAAAGAGTGTCAATTCTTGTAAGTAGCTTACTTTTACATGTTTTTCTTGTTTTCGTCTGAAAGTAACTAATGTCAATCTATAATTAGTTTGAAGGTCTACTGTACATTATAACAACGTTTGCGACAATGACATAATTTCTGACAATATAAAAACAGTGGCCTTTAATTTAAAATTCATTGTCATTGTTTCTTTTTTTTGCAAAGGATTACGTTTCTTGTTTTGTCGCAAAATATGTACTGTCAATAACCCAATGTTTTTACAATGAAGCGTTGCGTCAAGCGTCCTGTTCATTTGTATACATGTACAAACTTATTACTGCTTCGAATTAACTGATAATTAACACGATTAATGAAGATTCTGAGCAGTTATCTCCCACTGGAAGCTGTCAGGTCAGGATATGCACTGTATGTAGCTGGGTTTGTGTTGAGGAACTGAAGTGTCGGTTTACTGAAGAACACACTTTACAAACGACGTGTGAAATTAAAAAAATGAACGCAACTTACTAAGATTGAAACAAAAGGAAAAGGTTAAGCATAAACCATATCAAGAGAACAGTTAGAGTCTGTCTTCTTCCTGTTTGTTTATCAAAATAGCATTTGGATACACAATTACACAGTTACACAATTGCGTTTTTCTAACTTACAAGGAACATTATTATAATACAGGTGTGCCTTGAATTGAATCATGCGTTTGGTTTAATAGATTGTTGTTGTTGTCTTACTTGTAGGAGCTGTTGCTGCTGCTTTTAGTCCTTATTTTATAGATTGATGATGAAAGTGATTATAATGCTGCTGCTGCAGCTGAAGCTGCTAGTGATGATGATGATGATGATGATGATGATGATGATGATGATGATGAAAGTGGTGGTGATGATGATGAGGAGGAGGATGATAAAATATTTCTTCTTTTTATGAAGACGTCATCGGATATTACCTCAGACGTCTATGTTAAAAGATAAATATACTTTAACAAACGATGTGTCTCTTAATACGTAACATTTAAATAAACGGGAAAACATACAAAATACAAAAATCACATGGGAGTCTAATCTAAGGTTTTAAGGGTATTGCTGTTTAGAAAATGTACTGTAGGTTTATTAGCTTATTAATTAGCAATATTGGTTTACAGTAGTATTAAAGATGTACTTTAATAAAGGTTAAAGCACTAATGTAAGGATTGTTGTGGTTGGGTACAATAAGAGAGGGAAATAGAATGATGATGATAAAGGTGATGATGCGATGATGCTGATGCTGCTGCTGATGATGAAGATGGTGATAAAGTTGATGATGGTGATGATGACGATGATGATGATGATTATGATGATGATGATGATGATGATGATGATGATGATGATGATGATGATGATACAGGTGATGTTAATGATAAAGATGATGATGATGATGATGATGAAGATGATGATGAAGATGATAATGATAATGAAAATGATGATGATGAGGAGGAGGAGGAGGACGACGACGACGACGATGACGATGAGATTATAATGATGATGATGATGATGATGATGATGATGATGATGATGATGATGATGATGATGATACAGGTGATGTTAATGATAAAGATGATGATGATGATGATGAAGATGATGATGATGATGATGATAATGATAATGATAATGAAAATGATGATGATGAGGAGGAGGAGGAGGACGACGACGACGACGATGACGATGAGATTATAATGATGATGATGATGATGATGATGATGATGATGACCATGATGATGATGATGATGATGAGAATGATGATGATGATGATGATGATGATGATGATGATGATGATGATGATTATGATGATGGTGGTGGTGGTGGTTGTGGGTATGATGAAAATTATGATGAGTAAGGAAATTATATAGTACGTGCTCGATCAGCTCGTATTCTATGTAATTACATGGTTGTTCGGGAATAACATCGACATTGTGACTGTAATGGTAGCCTTTGGCAGAGAGGGTTTGTAAATTACGTGAAAGCGACTGGACTCAGATAAACGTGAAAGGGGTTGTTTGAATAGATGGGACGTGTTTCTCCAACGTATACACACTCGATATGCTTGTATCACTTATGTTAGATCTTCGAATTATGGGCTGGCAGTTAAATGCATTTTCGAGTCTCTGAAGTTTTGTGTTACTGAAATAAACACTTATATATATAAACATCTTCATTGTAAACAAAGTCTCTAATTTTCACTTCATTGTAAACAAAGTCTTAACCTAATGAAAACGCGAGAAGAAACTTTAAGGAACGTAAATTTAATAAAAATTCTTGAACAATCTCACATCCTGGCCATAAGGTGCTGATTTTAATGTTTCAGTATCTGGAAACTTTATGGCCAGGATGTGAGATTGTTCCAGTAAATTTATATACCTTCCTTAAAGTTTCTACTCGCGTTTTCATAAGGTTAAGATTTTGTTTACAATGAAGTGAAAATTAGAGAGGGTAAAGAATAAATAGAATGTGAAGGAGGCGGGAAAGCGTGTGAGAAGGAGAAAAATAAACAAACATTTGGCATAGTTGTCGCTGTTATTGTAACCGTTACTGAAATAATCAGTTCTTTAATGTTCATGTTTATACATTGTAGAACCTTAATCACAAAGCGGATTGTCTCTTTTTCAATAATTTTTAACATTGGTTGTGATTTGTATTTGAGAGGTGTACACATAGTGTTTTTGTAATGATGTATCCGGTGTTTTGCGTGTTTGTGAGATTTAACTTGTCAGAATAGTATAGTTTCAAACCATCACCACCACACAGAGCTAATACACACATTTAAATGTACAGCTTAACATTTTACATGATAATTACAACGATATTTAATTAAAGATAAATATTCAAGTCAAAGCATAACAATATGTATACTCACGTAAAAGTAAAGCAATCACGGCTAGTGTCCCATTTCGGTTATCCATGCTAAACTTCTCCTGTCCGTCTTCTTCTAAACTTCCTTGAACCTCGATCTTCCCATATAATTTCGGTTTTTCAAGGGACTTAACTCTAACAACTTAACAAAAACTACTAATGACAAACTCAGTTAAACTAGATATGTATCACGTTATCATCTTTTTATATGAATAAATTTGTCATTTAAAAAGCCACCACAAGAATTTTTTCATGAATCTTGTTCACGTTGCTTAATTGAAAAGTTGACTTGAGTCCCTTTCCAGTTTATTTAGTTGAATCGACCAAATGGTCCATTATGTCACCACAGCGCATGATTATACTGCGCAAAGAAATATACGACTCTTCTTTATAAAAATAGAAATTTTCTTTTGAAATACACGTGTGTTTGATATATCATTATTCATATGAAAATTATTGAAAGTGCAGTGTTATATATTATTTAACGTCTGCATCTAAATGGTATCATTTTTCGCATTGCACTTACTTGTATTTTCAATTTTATTTCGATGATGGTATCATAAGTAATGTATATTGTGTAATATCATTTCAGTTGAACGTTTCTTATTTGAATTGTAACGATATCAGATTTATTAATGATGTAAGTGTTCGGAATTGTGGCGAAAATTATGTACGTATATTTTGTAAGTGATCGGGCATGATCGCGTTTTAATTATCAGTTTAGCCTGTATAACCAAAAAATTGGTTTATAGACTGTCGACACCAGATGCAGATCGTTGTTTATAAACTGATTTGAATCGTTACTAATATACTTTTTTCTTAATTTGTTTAATTCTGTTCTCAGTGTTTCACCTTTACATGTATAAGATGCATGTTTTACTATACCTATGTATTGTGTTTGTTCAAATTTCATTTATGTTGCAATTCCCACAGAGCCTTGTCAAAGTATCATCTGCATAACGTTTTTATATGTTTTTATTATTAATTAATCTTAGTTAAGTGTTGCTAAATATGTGGACAATAATGTTAAATTGTTAACAGGAAACACGTAGTATTAGTTTTAAAGATCATTTGCTAAAAGCTTGTGTATGTCTTAAGCATACAGCTGAATCAAGGTTTAAGGAATGAGTACTTGTACTGACTGATTTCTGGAACTTCCCAAGAAAAGAATGTTATCATGCTAAAGTTAATAACCACGTCTATATATTAAGCTATTTGATCAAAACTGCATGCGCAGTGGTTCTACTCAGATAAAAGTCCTATGTCTTCCTCCACCAATACTTAGCCGGATGACGCCAATATGACCGTAATTGTGTCGGTGCGATGTAATAAATAGAAACACACAAGCAAACAAAACTGAATGCACTCAGATAACAATACGTATAGATACAATATAAGCATGGATTTGATTCACTTAGATCTATACTATTTTCCTAAGCCGGCGATCTGGATGATATGCAGACGAAGAGGTAAGCGTGTGTCAAAATGCGCAGGAGTTGCGTTTACTTTGTCGATCAGTATATTTTACATAGGTATGTATGTATATGTCGCTTGCACCTATTTCCTGTAGTCAGTCAAGCATGGCGTGTTCGCTTGAATACTGCCATACCCAAATAGCCTTGTGTATTTACATTGAAAGTATAGGTGCATTGGGTTTCGATTTAAACAGCAAACCTTAACCTGTAACATTTAATGACCGTTCGTAGTAACCCTGTATTACTAGTAAATATCTAGACGCTACGATAATAGGACGTTATTCTAGAAATTCGACAGCAAGTAGTGCAGATCCAGAGACAGCTGTGTGATCAGAATCTACACTTTTTGTTTATGTCTTTTTCAGGTGGTGCTTCGAAGGTTAAGAGTTAAAATTAGCGACACAAGACACGATACTTGGGACTTTGACTCACCCTGTTCATTATGCATACTATCTTCATTTAAACGCGGAGTAATGAATAGTAAGATTTAGTGGGTGTATGGCTAAATAGTAGGGTTTTATGAATGGGCCGAAGAATGGCTTCCGTGTTTTTTGCCCACCTTCAGTGGGGGTTCGATAAATGTGCTTTGTATGAGTCACATTATAACACACCCTTTCAGGTAGTAACAGACACGTTGAGCCGAAGTGCAAAAATATTCGTAGTTGAAAACTTCATATTATTGTCCTGTTGTGGTGGTGGAGTTAGCTTGTAACACGACAAACATAATTTCGGTCAATCCAATATCTGGACACGTCGCCTAGATAGCTATTTTAAGGACAAGTTCTCCGTAATTGGTTAAACCGATTGGTGATAAACTTATGTAACAGTATTATTCTGGTTTTCTAATAATATTTTATGTTAAATAAAATAAAGAACAGCCGCAAAATTGTCTCATTGAAAAATATGTATTTTTCTAATTGATTTGAAATCTATATTTAGCGAAAGTCTAAATTGCGGCTAAACATAAAATAGAAAATGAAGAAAAATCCAATGAACTATTTCGTCATTTATATTTTCTCATCTAAGTTTTGACAAAAATGTCATGAGTAGAAATTGAGTTAATATTTCCTAATACCCAAAGACAATGATCTGCTATCTTTACATGTAAAATGGTGTATTTAATAAACATATACATGTAGCCTTATCGTCATATACCACCTTCGTCAGAATAGTTCGGAAGATCTGATGCCATGGTGTAGAAGGGACGTTATGGCGGCACTTTTTCTATAGTAACTGAACACTTGTTCTAGGTGTTTGAACAATTCTTGGTGCCAACAACCACATTAAAATGTCTACTTCGAAAAATAATTGAAACACTTCTCTCGTGAGTCGAACCCCTGATCTCTCGGATGTCCTTACTTTGGTGGTATCTTTACGACTGAAACTTTAATCGACATGAAGAAAAAAGAAGACATAAATAATCATGTCAGCTGATACTTTGACATCTTGCTGTTGCTGATGATACTGTTGCTGTTGTTGCTTTTGGTATTGCTGTTGTTTATATAATTGCGGCGACAGAATTATGGTCATTTTAGAGAATCGTAGCTATTTCAGTTGTGAAGGAACAATAGAATATTTTAGGTAGAATCATTGGCGCATCGCAGGTCAGCTGGAAGATCTACTACAATGAACTTATTCTGTTGGTTGGACGCTAAACCCAAACTACATACATATATCATCGCCCAAACATGGACATAAACCCAAGCATTGTGAAGGTTTAAAAAACTAAACCTGTAAAACGTAACCGCAAGACGCGCCTTACACACAACAAACAAACAAAAAACCAACGAATTGTATTATGAAGAACAATGTTTTTAAATATTTAAAAAAAAAACGGCATGTTAAGAAGGCAAAACACCGAGGCGTGGCTTTTAGTCACTTTATTTCAAGTTCTGATTCGGCTATATATCGGCTTAAATTAAATTTAGGAAAACAGATATGTGTCTTGATAATTATGTTTGTTTATTAAGGTTGTCGTCCCACCAACGGTATCTCAGATATCTGGAGACGGCATCCACTTGAAACGGATAAAGTGCTGCCTTTACTGTTCATAGTATGTGGTCAACACCAGGCACGATACCACACACAGACACATTATCGTGACATCGGGCCAACAATTCGTGGAAATACATGTACCCTAATATTTGCTTGAGCGTTAGCAAGGAAGCTATACTACTTCAGTTACTTACAAGTATTATAATTAACTATTACATGTTCAAAGTTGCACAGAATGTTATGAACAAATTATATCTGTTTGATGCTATTGTTAATACTTTTCATTAACCGGAAACAGATTGCTCATAGGTAAAAGTGCTAAGTTCAATGTGACGGCATGCCTTGTCATATCACATCCTGTTATACTTTCATGACACATTACATCACTTGTGAAACCACAATAATAAGAATAGCTGCATGCCATACTTCAATCCTATGCAAACGAATTGTCACGATTTGAGAAATTATATTGTTCTATGTTGAATCAGTTCGTGAACATGTATCTGATTCGTACATATGCATATTTGTGAACAATCATTGTAATTTTTGAGCAAGTAGACATTTGTGGCAACTGTTTTGAGATGTGTAAAATCGTTAAACGTTGTGCATTCCTCGGCATCGAAGCTGAATCGTTATCCTTAGAAATGCGTTGGTATGCATTTGTATAGTCTTACATTTACATTCAGTCAGCTAACCGGAACAATAACCAATTTACAGGAAAATAATGTGTTAAAATCTGTATATTTCGCCCGTGCGTCTGTTCTTAGGGGGTAGGGCGGAGCTTGTTTATACGACAGAACTTCTTTATGAAAACACGTTAAATCAACAATCGCAAAGTCTTTCCTACGATACGATAGTTCAAAACGCCGTACACTACAGACGCCGGTTTAAATTACCAGTGATACATTATCCAAACAAAACAAGAGCCGCATTCATAACAGAATCTTGGTTATTTTTTTCTTTCTGAATTTAACTAAGACAAGATTTAAATGTTGATTGTATATAAATATTCAATCGAAAACATCTTAAGATTTTCTCAATTTTAAGGACATTTCTCAGTTTTAGTAAGAAAAATAACTAAGATTCTTTTCTTGGGAGCTATCGTTATATCCAAAGTATCAAAAGAAGCGACTTAGTACATCGATTGCCAATCTTGATTCAATGTATGTGCTCACAACATGATTCCTTTATAGTCGTCTTCGGTAGAGCCAAATTCTCAAACAGCATGCTCACTCTCTTGAGCCTGTTTCAAACATCAACGTTGTCTCATATCTCACTATGTCAGGCTTTAACATTACATCAACATCAGCACATTTACCAACCATTGTAACAAAGAACTATTGCAATTTCAAACCATATTTTAATTGCTAAGAAACTACAAATATTTCGCGTGTCAAAAGGAATGGTTGTTTTTGGTACATGGCGGTTCTCTACCAGTTCGTACTTATCTACCCGTTATGTATTATTGTTGGCATGTTGGTTCCTATGCCAATTTAAGGACAGCTGTGTTGTGATTCTTTATGCGTGGATATGTGGAGAAAAAAGAATGCAAGAATGCCTAAATATTCATTGCATGTATTTCCTTGTGCACGTCAAATGACCAAGTACAGATCAAAGTCCATGATTGAGGCAAACTCTATCAATCGACCAGGCAA
Organism: Sinonovacula constricta; assembly: GCA_007844125.1. Classification (NCBI taxonomy): domain Eukaryota; kingdom Metazoa; phylum Mollusca; class Bivalvia; order Cardiida; family Solecurtidae; genus Sinonovacula; species Sinonovacula constricta. The sequence continues at coordinate 21,338,154 of CM017556.1, read as the reverse complement.
AATTCATAAATTCCTTTTTTATAAATGCGGGGCGATTCGTAATATTTTTTCTGCTCTGCGTAGCATACGCTATTGGGCTACAGTGTACCAGTACCCGTTTTGGCTTTTGGTTTGTCGAGATTTTGGTTTGATTCCCATGTGCTGCAGTACATGGTGCCGGTGTCTCAATGTTTTAAAAGGAAGTAACACGTTCTTAATAAGGTTTTTTCTAATATCTTTAATTGAAATATTGCTTTCATTTACATAACACATAACACTTAAGTTGGGGTAAAATATCTGCTATTTGTTAATAGTAAAAAACAAAATTACTGTATAGAAGACAACATACATTACAGTATATTGATTGGAATAACCAGTGAGATACACGTAAAGAGAAGACGGAATGATAAATATTTGAGCTAAATGTTAAATGTTTCAACCGAAAGTGTAAATAGGATGATCTGTATGTGAATGTCACAATATGGTTATGTTATTTAGTTGTCTATTAGTAGGTACGAATCATTAAAATCTGCTCTGTTTACATGTATATATGTGTACTATATAAAAACATATTGACAATGTTCAACTAAGAGAACATTTGAGCAAAACATGAACAGTAATAAATACAATGAAATATTTCCACATAGTTTTGGAAAATTAATACTAATCATTAACAAAAATATTCAGTTTTGTAAATATGTGTACATTTATGTTCATACAAACCACATACAGATTTCATGTTCTTTTATTTATAAGATTGAGTACGGCTGTAAAATGGCCTACCTTTTTGTTATGCAGTAAGGCATAGATTCATAAGTATTAAAAACAGGAATAAAAAAATCCAATAAATATGCAGGTAATATGTCACAAAGCAGGTACTGACAGTTTGGATCTATTTTCCTATACAAATCAATGTAATAGCGAAGTGGTATATATTGATGTCAACTTACTACTAGCTTGCTTAATTGATTAATGTTAACATATACCTAATTCTAACTTATTACATTGTCATGCAATAAATGAGTCCAGCTTTTTTCAAAGTTGTGAGCTAGTTAAACACATGTTGTCAGTCTAACAACGGTGATTTTACGGACCTCTAGGCCATATTGTGATAAACTTGGCTTTTTATAGTATAATGCCACTATTACCTGAACATGTAAGGCTTTGTGATTATATTTGTATAAAGGCGTTTAACGTTATGGAAAAACCTGGCCCCTTGATGCATGAAGCTAGTTAACAACTTAAATGCAAAAGTAACAGATCATAGCCAGCAGCATATTGTAAACATCCTGATCAGATAGTTCCAGGAAAGCTAATTTTCTTGCCTAGTCTTTGTTTTATTCGTGCTAAGAAGGTTTAGAACTAAGACTGCGACAATCAGTTTTTTAAACAAATATCTGGTTATACTGCTATACGTCTGTACGTAAGAACACGTAACAAAGTTCATGTGTATTTAAAACAAATTGAAACTTTATATTTGTTTACCCAGCCGTAAGGACAGTGGAAATACCCTTAATTTCTTGAGAGTAAGTTGACAAATATTACAACTGTTAGAATATTCTTTCTTGAATATTCTTTCTTATTCTTTATTCAACATGATCACCTGTGCTACATCGCACCAACATGACCACCTGTGCTACAGCTGTGCTACATCGCACCAACATGACCACCTGTGCTACATCGCACCAACATGACCACCTGTGCTACAGCTGTACTACATCGCACCAACATGAACACCACAGGTCAGCTGTGCTACATCGCACCAACATGAACACCACAGGTCAGCTGTGCTACATCGCACCAACATGAACACCACAGGTCAGCTGTGCTACATCGCACCAACATGAACACCACAGGTCAGCTGTGCTACATCGCACCAACATGACCACCTGTGCTACAGCTGTGCTACAGTTGTGCTACATCGCACCAACATGACCACCTGTGCTACAGCTGTGCTACATCGCACCAACATGACCACCTGTGCTACAGCTGTGCTACATCGCACCAACATGACCACCTTAACTACAGCTGTGCTACATCGCACCAACATGACCACCTGTGCTACAGCTGTGCTACATCGCACCAACATGACCACATGTACTACAGCTGTGCTACATCGCACCAACATGACCACCTGTGCTACATCGCACCAACATGACCACCTGTGCTACATCGCACCAACATGACCACCTGTGCTACATCGCACCAACATGACCACCTGTGCTACATCGCACCAACATGACCACCTGTGCTACATCGCACCAACATGACCACCTGTGCTACATCGCACCAACATGACCACCTGTGCTACATCGCACCAACATGACCACATGTACTACAGCTGTGCTACATCGCACCAACATGACCACCTGTGCTACATCGCACCAACATGACCACCTGTGCTACATCGCACCAACATGACCACATGTGCTACATCGCACCAACATGACCACCTGTGCTACATCGCACCAACATGACCACATGTGCTACATCGCACCAGCATGACCAACTGTGCTACATCGCACCAACATGACCACATGTACTACATCGCACCAACATGACCAACTGTGCTACATCGCACCAACATGACCAACTGTGCTACATCGCACCAACATGACCAACTGTGCTACATCGCACCAACATGACCACCTGTGCTACATCGCACCAACATGACCACATGTACTACATCGCACCAACATGACCAACTGTACTACATTGCACCAACATGACCAACTGTGCTACATCGCACCAACATGACCACATGTACTACAGCTGTGCTACATCGCACCAACATGACCACCTGTGCTACATCGCACCAACATGACCACCTGTGCTACATCGCACCAACATGACCACCTGTGCTACATCGCACCAACATGACCACCTGTGCTACATCGCACCAACATGACCACATGTGCTACATCGCACCAACATGACCAACTGTGCTACATCGCACCAACATGACCACATGTACTACAGCTGTGCTACATCGCACGAACATGACCACCTGTGCTACATCGCACCAACATGACCACCTGTGCTACAGCTGTGCTACATCGCACCAACATGACCACCTGTGCTACAGCTGTGCTACATCGCACCAACATGACCACCTGTGCTACAGCTGTGCTACATCGCACCAACATGACCACCTGTGCTACATCGCACCAACATGACCACCTGTGCTACAGCTGTGCTACATCGCACCAACATGACCACCTGTGCTACAGCTGTGCTACATCGCACCAACATGACCACCTGTGCTACAGCTGTGCTACATCGCACCAACATGACCACCTGTGCTACAGCTGTGCTACATCGCACCAACATGACCACCTGTGCTACAGCTGTGCTACATCGCGCCAACATGACCACCTGTGCTACATCGCACCAACATGACCACCTGTGCTACAGCTGTGCTACATCGCACCAACATGACCACCTGTGCTACAGCTGTGCTACATCGCACCAACATGACCACCTGTGCTACAGCTGTGCTACATCGCACCAACATGACCACCTGTGCTACAGCTGTGCTTCATCGCACCAACATGACCACCTGTGCTACAGCTGTGCTACATCGCACCAACATGACCACCTGTGCTACAGCTGTGCTACATCGCACCAACATGACCACCTGTGCTACAGCTGTGCTACATCGCACCAACATGACCACCTGTGCTACAGCTGTGCTACATCGCACCAACATGACCACCTGTGCTACAGCTGTGCTTCATCGCACCAACATGACCACCTGTGCTACAGCTGTGCTACATGGCACCAACATGACCACCTGTGCTACAGCTGTGCTACATCGCACCAACATGACCACCTGTGCTACAGCTGTGCTACATCGCACCAACATGACCACCTGTGCTACAGCTGTGCTACATCGCACCAACATGACCACCTGTGCTACAGCTGTGCTACATCGCACCAACATGACCACCTGTGCTACAGCTGTGCTACATCGCACCAACATGACCACAGCAGGTCAGCTGGCAGACTCCTTTACATGAACCTTGTTGACGCGACCTGGATTTGAACAGAGGCGGTAAGAAGATGAGGTGTTACAAGTCTGGAACTTTAACCGCTCAGCCCACGATCGCCCCAGGATATTCTTACACCTGATCTCATTCGAATACCACTGTCCTTGTATGTAGTGTTTATTTGGTTGTACTGTGTTGTAGGCTTTATATAATGGTATGATTTGCAGTGTGATTTTATATAATTCTTTAGCTATGTTTATATTGCTGAGACCGTGCTTCTGCCAGTAAATGTACTCGTCCATGATTGTACTTCTTTTTGGTTAGGCTTTTTTTTTCAGTTTACTAGTTTGAAAACAGAAATCACCTTCTTGACACCTTCTTGACAAGACAAAACATATAAAAAAGAGAATGTATGAAAGGTGGCAAATATCCTGAGTATGCGTATATTGACTTTGCACAAACTCAATTCGTTTTACTTAACAGTGTTTTATCTCAGTGTTAAGCTACGTTGAACAGATAAAATATTAATGCCAATTAAGAACTTCTTTATTTAATGCCCAATATAAGACCATGCGTCTTTTTTAAACATTAATGAAAATACTTAATCAAGTTGGTTTAAATTCATTTAATGAGTATATAAAGCACAGTAACATTGCCATACCTGTACAAAGATATATTATAAACTATTCAATGTGTTGCAAAAGTAATACAAATTAAGTAATAAATCCATGTCACGAAGGCCTGCCCTTATTTTCAAATTGTCTTGCTAACGTTTTCACACCTGACTTATGTTCTACCACTCGACCTCCAGGAACTGCCCGCTTCTTGGGGAGGAACTCATAGTCTTTGGTGTGTATGTTGTCACTTTTTGTCACTAAACGATCGTGCAACTCTTTATCTGCACGAGTCGCAATGAGTTTTAACTTACTTTTGATTTCCTGAATGCTTGCCATGTCTAAATCGACCTTAAGTGCACATTTGTTTTCAATAGGTTTTCCACTATCTTGACCTTCTTCCATAACATTATCATTAGAAGTTGGCAACTTTGTATCAATTCCCTCAACTGTTTCTGGTTTTAAGAACTTTCTGGGAACTTTAAGGGGTTTCTTTGGTGGCTCCTGTTTTTGCTTCCTATTTACATCCGGCGTCCTTGTCATGGCCGTTCTTGGCGCGGGGATCGGGAGTGACATGATATCCGGTTCCGATTTTGACCGAGCTACGACAGACTCTGGCACTATATAATCTTGTACATCAGTACTACTGACCTTCCTTTTACGTCGAACTGTGTATTTCCTTAAGAGCCCATCTGGATCTTCGTAAATTGATCCATCGCCGCTTATATACATATCAACACCGGCATCGCTTTCACACAGATAGGCATAATCGTACTCACACGTTTCCTCCTCAAAATCAGAACCGGGTGTAACAAACACAATGTATGCATCACCGACGTGGATGGCCGTCGGTTCGAGGTTGGTGTATGTATCGAGACAATCCGACTGGGGTTCCGGTGTGTCTAAAGGATGCCGAAGTGACATTGGTGAGTTATCCGGACAACCGATCGGCAGTTTTTTGTTCTCTTCCCGATTAACAGAAACATTCATATAATCGTGAATGACAACCACAGGAACATTTTCCGAACTATTTGAGGTATTTAGGTCTTCCTTATGGCGAAGTCTAGCAAGAAATTTTGTCACCCTGGCTTTCATTGGACTGGTTCCGGATGAGGTTGCAGATTGTCCATCTTGACCAGGCCTGGCGGGATTAGAGAGCAGTGAATGCAAAGGCTCACTGCCATTAGGTTCTCGTTCAACAGACGCTTTTTGGTGGGCTGACCTTCTGCAAGAAGAATTGCATTTTGCCATTGGGATTAAGGGAAACGTGTTTATTTTATGTGTTTTAGCAACAAAGTAGACGAATACATATTTTGCAACAAAAGTTGTAAATGAGCATGACAAAACATGAATCTATGTAACTTGTGACACTCATAGTTCTTGTTGTATAAAAGTTAGATGGTATACCCCCACACCCACCAAATATCCTATTATCCAGTCTTTGTTTTAAACGTGGTGTGTCAGTGTGTGTGTGTGTGTGTGTGCGTGCGTGCGTGCGTGCGTGCGTGCGTGAGTGCATGCGTGCATGCGTGCATGTTTTGTTTACACAATACGTAGTAACTTAGCTCTGTTACACTTTGTTAATAGCAAATTATCAGTAAAGTTATGATATCGTGGTGAATAATATTATTTTACTGATACTACCAAACTGCTTATAAGGGTGAAATTGTTTGCATTAGTTCTTTATGCATGTCAATGTTTCCAGATAGTATCCCTAATGGCGGTGATGGTGTTGAGCTGTTTCATTTATTATTTGTATACAAGTATTTTCGAATTAATGGAATATGCTGCTCACTCTTTTAATTCGTCTCATACTGTTCAACAAAATCAAGTACCTTTTTAAAACGACGATCACAACAACTGCAACGACCGCAACTAATACTACGGCAGCCACCGCCCCACCAACAGCTGCGACGGTTGAGCCTCCATCGTCATCTTCATCTGTGAAAGAACAGAATTTTAGGTTCGTTGCTAGAAAAAAAATACAACACGAGGTCGGAAAGTATAATTTATAAAATGGATATAGAGCTAGAACTGTGATACATGCACAGACTGTACGATCGGCTATTCAAGATATAAGCGTATGTGGGACAGACAACATAATTCCGCAGTCAATCGCTACGTGGATTCGAAACCCACTTGGGACGAAATCTTTCATGAGGGCATGTCTTTAAGCAGACCATCGGTCGCCGATGGTTGTTCTCAGACTCTTGTCTCTGGTCTTCACCCAACAATATGTTGAAAGACGTTGTCGAAATAGCTACAGTTATATCGCTGTGATGTATTGTTTAATAAAAGATAGCTTGTTAACAGGTTGTAACATCTCAAATTTTGATGTATAGCCTCTTCCCTACTATAACATGTAAAAAAAGTTCTAAACTTGTGTCTAAATAATAAATTAGGCAAGTTTGGTTTGAAAATGTATATTATACAGGAAACTAACGATTCGGAATGAACAACCTGCATATTTTATTTAGAACGTGCTATTCTTAACGAATCAGTCTGAACAAACCAGTGGCATTGTTAGCTTTTCATGTCATTTGAACGAGAAACTTGTGTAAGTTTTGAAAAAAAGGAGCGTTATATTGCAATAGATTTGTTTGGTCGATTATCAGTTTTGCTGTGTGTTTCGTTTATAAAACAGCTTGTGCACTGGGTTATTTGTGATAACGTCCGTGTAAACCTGTGGATCGTGTCGTCTCCCTCATAACTGGTTTTGATATCTTATTCGAATATGCGTTGAAAACATGATTGGTACACATTTCACCTGTACATGACAGACGGGGTTTTCTATTAGTTGTAAACATCATATCGCGGTGGAAATTGATACGTTCGGCTCCCAGTTGTTCAATTTATGAATAGAACATGGTTGACAATGATTTAAGCCCACGTCCAATATTATGTGTTCGTTATTATTTGTACAGGTCTATTGCTGGGCATATCTTGACTTGAGGTTTTTGGTAGCTTTAAATTAATGGCAGTTTTAAAAAGTTAAAATACTCTTCTTTTTGTGCGATTATTAAATTTAAAGCTGATTTTACCTTAATTCATTTTTTTTAAAAAATGACAAAATTAAAGCAAAAATATTCATTTGTGATAACTTCCATAACACCATGCAATAAACTCGAGGAAAAGAGGTAAAAAATATGAAAACCTTGCACAAATGTCAATATCGTTGTTTCCTGAATAGCATGTATTTGTACATGTACTACATTTAAAATAATAAATATAGTAATGTGTGTTTATTTATTAAATCAAATAAAACTGATTTCCGATTTCTAACAAATACCACTTTGACGTATATGTACAATGTACACATAGATTGTTATGATACACAAACAACAAAAATGAGAGCCATTTAATCTCTCAATAGAACTTACCGCCATTATCGGACTCGGTCTGATGCGTTGTTGCTGACGTTGTAGACGGCCATGTTGTGGCGCCATCAGTGGTCAGATATTGGGTTGTTATATTGTTTGACTCTGTCATAGTGCTACTCTGTGACACACGTTGTTGAAGGATGGAAGTCAGTCTACTGAAGAAAACATGAAGTAAGACAATATAAATTATGCTCAAACAGATAACACGCGATACCCGTATTTTAGTAAACACATATGGCATGTGGTTTGTTTAACGACCTTCAGCTATTACTGGCGGAGAGTGACTACAGGTGAATAACTTTTATAGACAGAAATATCATTTGCCATTTGAAAGATAATCAGCTTGAAGACTGCACCACATAACTGTTTTGTGCCCGAGCGGTGAAGGGCTGAACATGAGCTGCAATGATTGCTCTGTCGTGGGGCTCAGCTCCGTGGGCAGACACATTTAAAGGTTCACACGAAATAACTCGGAATAAAAAAGTATGCCTGTGTTATAGTGGTTCAATATATGGTAAAGAAGTTGTAAATCCTATGTCTCTTTCTTCTGAGTGCTCGAGTCTCGCGTGAGTTAAAAGTTTCTAAAGTTGTCTGCATACAAAATGTAGCTTGCGTTACGTTAGAGGTCCGAAAGGCTTTAATTACCACTTTTTATCAATAACTGAGAGGCACCAGGGTCGCATCCCTTAGTCGGGCTCTTCTTTAAAATCATTATTACATGATTCATGCATTCTTACAAGATATTATCTCACTGCCATCTTGCACAGGTATTGACATTTATTACAAACTAATCAGTAAAAAAAGCTAAGACCCTGTTCTAGAAGTCTCAATCAGCACTGGCTAATCTGAATCTGCACTACTAACCTTGATTAATCGTGCTAAGGAAGAAAAATATGACTGTCTTATATTTCTAGCTACAAGTTGTGCTACTTTTTTAAGATAACGACAATCTCAACATTACAGAGTTTTAAACTGGTCTGTTTTAAACTGGTCTGTTGTTTTCGTTGCTTGCTTGTTTAATATTAGTATAATGAATAACTACAGTCAAACTTCGGTTATTCGAAGTCGTCGGGATGACCGATTTAGTTCGAACAATGCTTGGGTTGGAATAATCCAAATTGCCTTGTTGCATTGTCGAACATGCTATCATCGTCCACAAACTGCAACATACATTAATTTATTGTTACAAGCATATCGTATTGAATCACATAGTATTAAATTATAGCTGTTCTGAGTATCCCCCAATTGCTGGGTCCTTTTTCCATATTGCTCAGCTAAGATTACAACCGCTATGCCTGCCATTTCTCAATTGGGATGAAGGTTATATCGGTTAGCATTCATACCTATCCACCTGACTGTTTGCAATACCGTTGAAGACAAAGTGCGTACAAGTCAATCTTAATATGGAGTGTCACCCTGCCTAATTGAATATACATCCTTACTGATTGTCAAACTAATCAACACGTTATATTTAATTAACAACTTTAACTAACCAATTAATGAAGTCAAACATCGATGTTACTGGTGTAACCTCCCTTTACAGTTTGGCTGGTAACAATACACAAAGGTCGACCGGCGACGTAATTAGACTTTGGATAAGATGCGTGAAGATATCATTAAAACTGTACGTTGGAGACCAAAATTTACGTTCATTAATGCCGGAACGTTGATTATTGCAAATGAATAATCGGCGGTTTTTACCTTAAATTATATATGGAAAAATCAAGAATGAATAATGTCTTCGGATGACCCGAGTTTGAACAGCATAGGTTCGACTGTACTTATTATTCGCCAGTACACGTGTTTAACAATAAACGTGCTAATGTTTCGAAAGTTGCTATTTAACACGGTAAGCCTAACTTTTCTATAATGATATGCGCCACACGTATCTTGCCACGTTGACACAAGATTTAAATTTAAACACGAAGTTGTTGAACTGCATTCACTTTAGAAAGAGATCGCACTGCCCACTAAGATTTATACATTTTAAATATAATATCAGCATTGACTTATACATTAAGTACATTTACATGCTGAAAATGAATAATGTGTTGCTGATTTAATTTTATTGTCTTAAGGCAAAATGGTGTATACATTTATCTTAACGTTGTTTGCTTACTCGAGGGTTATATCAGACAACCCATCATGGGCTTGCACATCTTAACCGGCTGAGCAATGTCACTGAAAGCTTACAAGCTGAAATTGTCTGGTAAGGACATGCATTATTTGCTGCCCTAGGCAATATACTCTAGCAATAAGTACGTCTTGCTACTCTTGCGTGTAATTGTTAGAAAATATCTGAACTTTTACTCTTATTAAGTCGATATATGATGGCAGCCGTCTATGTCGTGTCTTCCGTATATTTAATCGGCGACATATAGCAGCCGTGCAAACGGTTGTTGTAGCGCTTTCTTGTATTATCCCATAAAACGGTAGTCAATTATTGCACGGCCCGGTCTCAGTACACCGTTACTAGATGTGGTATTTTTTCAATGAAGGTAATCTTATTGCTTGATAGGTGTCATGACAACTAGTTTTGATGATATTCATCGCATTTTTGTTGATAAAAACTAAAGGGCTGAAATAATTGTATGTGGTTCGATCAGTCTTAACAAAACAGCAAAACCAAGATGGGGAAATTTATATGAGAGTATATATGGTATGACAAATATTTTAATGAAGTCACGTGCATGTGTTTGAAACAACATGAGAAGCGTAAACAAGTCTGTTTCGGTTGTGAATCAAAAACTCATAATGATGCAATGGATTCGGTAAATAAAAATAGTGGGTCGTTCATATACATGTACACAGGCGGGTTTTATAGCGACCTAAAAGTAACACAACACAGTTACACAAGCAATAAAAGAAAGTATTGTCACTGTGACACCGATAAAGAAGTGGAACACGATTTATGATTAATATAATCAGTAACATATTGTTACAATAAGTTACGCTTTGGATCAATTTTATCGTAGAGACATGTTAGGACATACCTTTAAGCAAACCGACATATCATCCTGGTAGGTTGTAGTCGTGGGGATAGTGGTGGTCGTGCTTTTGGTGGTGGTGAGTTTGGAAGTAGAGTGGTAGTGTTATATTGTATGGTGTGTTTATGATGGTAGTTGTGTATTGGTGATAGAGTATTGGTGGTTGTGTAATGGTAATCTTGAAAGTATTTTTGGATTTCGTGTTTTACGGCACAGCGACACTTGCTAAGGTCATACGGCGTCGAATACATTGAAGTTTAACGAGAACAGACTATAATCAGGTTAAAATCAAAATACGTGAGCAAAAATATAAAAAATGTATTATGTTAAAATAATGCAAGTTAAAACTGAAAACATAGGTTAACTTATTAAATAGTTTAAAATTTATAACGTTAGTATATTAAACAGTTTTAAAATGTAAAACTAAACTTATTAAGACTACCATTTTAACAATGAGGGGATAGTCATTTTTGCGTTGTGAAGGTGTTGTTGGCGATGGTTTAGTGGTTCTGATTGTAATGGTAGTGATTGTGATGGCGAAATGGTGGTGGTGGTGTTGACGATGTTGATGTTGGTGATGGAGATGTTGGTGGTGGTGTAGTGGATATGATGGTGTCGTGTTTTTGTAGTCGTTGTAGTGTGGGCAATGGTGATTGAAATGACAATGATAGAAAGCAAGTGTATATTGTAAAGGAAGTGGTCTTGGTGACTACGATAATGATGGTTGTGGCGATGATGGTTATGGTGATGATGGTTGTGGTGATAATGGTCGTGGCGATGATGGTTGTGGTGATAATGGTTGTGGTGATAATGGTTGTGGTGATGATGGTTGTGGTGCTGATGGTTGTGGTGATGATGGTTGTGGTGCTGATGGTTGTGGTGATGATGGTTGGGGTAATAATGGTCGTGGCGATGATGGTTATGGTGATGATGGTTGTGGTGATAATGGTCGTGGCGATGATGGTTGTGGTGATAATGGTTGTGGCGATGATGGTTGTGGTGATGATGGTTGTGGTGATGATGGTTGTAGTGCTGATGGTTGTGGTGATGATGATTGTGGTGCTGATGGCTGTAGTGATGACGGTTGTGGTGATGATGGTTGTGGTGATGATGGTTGTGGTGATGATGGTTGTAGTGCTGATGGTTGTGGAGATGATGGTTGTGGTGATGATGGTTGTGGTAATTATGGTTGTGGTAATGATGGTTGTGGTGATGATGGTTGTAATGCTGATGGTTGTAGTACTGATGGTTGTGGTGATGATGGTTGTGGCGATGATGGTTGTAGTGCTGATGGTTGTGGTGATGATGGTTGTAGTGATGATGGTTGTGGCGATGATGGTTGTGGTGATGATGGTTGTAGTGCTGATGATTGTGGTGATGATGGTTGTAGTGATGATGGTTGTGGTGATGATGGTTGTGGTGATGATGGTTGTGGTGATGGTTGTAATACTGGTTTTGGTGATGGTTGTGGTGATGGTTGTGGTAATAGTTGTGGTAGTGGTGGTAGTTGTAGTGATGGTTGTGGTGGTGGTTGTAATGATGGTTGTGGTGATGGCTTTTGTTGTGATGATGGTTGTGGTGATGATGGTTGTGGTGATGATGGTTGTGGTGATGATGGCTGTATTGCTGATGGTTGTGGTAATGATGGTATGGTTGTGGCGATGATGGTTGTGGTGATGATGGTTGTAGTGCTGATGGTTGTAGTGCTGATGGTATGGTTGTAGTGCTGATGGTTGTAGTACTGATGGTTGTGGTGATGATGGTTGTGGCGATGATGGTTGTGGTGATGATGGTTGTGGTGATAATGGTTGTAGTGCTGATGGTTGTAGTACTGATGGTTGTGGTGATGATGATTGTGGTGCTGATGGTTGTGTTGATTATGGTTGTAGTGCTGGTGGTTGTAGTGATGATAGTTGTGGTGATGATGGTTGTGGTGATGATGGTTGTGATGATGATGGTTGTAGTGATGATGGTTGTGGTGATGATGGTTGTGGTGATTATAGTTATGGCGATGAGGGTTGTGGTAATAATGGTTGTGATAATAATGGTCGTGGCGATGATGGTTATGGTGATAATGGTTGTGGTGATAATGGTTGTGGTGATGATCGTTGTTGTGATAATGGTCGTGGCGATGATGGTTGTAGTGATGGTGGTCGTGGCGATGATGCTTGTAGTGATGATGGCTGGGGTAACAATGGTCGTGGCGATGATGGTTATGGTGATGATTGTTTGGGTAATAATGGTTGTGGTGATGGTGGTTGTGGTGATGATCGTTGTTGTGATAATGGTCGTGGCGATGAGGGTTGTGGTAAAAATGGTTATGGTAAAAATGGTCGTGGCGATGATTGTTATGGTGATGATTGTTAGGGTAATAATGGTTGTGGTTATAATGGTTGTGGTGATGATCGTTATTGTGATAATGGTCGTGGCGATGATGGTTGTGGTAATGATGGTCGTGGCGATGATTTTTGTGATGATGATTGTTGTGGTGATAATTGACGTCGCGGTGATGGTTATGGCGATGATTGTTATGGTAATAATGATTGTGGTAATGATGGTTGTGGTGATGATGGTTGTGGTGATAATTGACGTGGCGGTGATGGTTATGGCGATGATTGTTGTGGTATTAATGCTTGTGGTGATCATGGTTATGGTGATGATTGTTGGGGGTAATAATGGTTGTGGTGAAGATGGTTGTGGTGATCATGGTTGTGGTGATAATGGTTGTGGTAATTATGGTTGTGGTGATGATGGTTGAGATGATGATGACCCTGGGATTTTTTAGGCTCTGATCACTTTAATCTTGATCTGTTTTCGTATCTGAGATGAGGTATGATTGTATATCATACACTCTGGTGTGTTTAGTTGAACCACATTCCTTCACTTGCTAAAAAACACTCTCGTTTGTAAGCTAATGGGTGTTTTTTTTTGTTTGATGTTGTTTTTTACATCGCACCGACACAATTATTGCCATATAAGCGACGCCCCGCTTATTATTGGTGGAGGAAGGCACCAGTTCTGGGCAGAACCTCCGGCGCATCGCAGGTTAGCTGTAAAAGTTTCCAGAATGAAAGTTCTCGTCCCGACCAGTGAGTGACTCGAACCCACGCGTTGAGGGGATAAGGAGTTACAATTCAGCTATTCTAACCACTCGGCCACCACGCTGTTGGATGTTCCTTGGATCAAACCACCTAATAAAGGGTGTCCAATCCAAAAGAATAGTGGGGAAAATTACATGTAGCAATACTTGTGTACGTCATCTGGGAAAAGACAACGTTTCGTAAGACGTACACTTGCCCAGAGTATTTTATTTCCTTTATGCGTAAGCGATAACTAAAGCAACAAAGCAATTGTCATATTTATGTATAAACCATACAGGTATTTTTTAACAATACACGTATACATACATCGTCATACCATACCGTAAATGTCGTAGTCCTATGTTTTAAATAATATCCGTAACATAAGAAAACATAACGATCACCGCCCAGCACGCAGCGTTTAACTTCCCGTCATGACATGTTTCACACTCGCACAATGAATTGGTCTGTGTCCTCGTTCGATAAAAACATACATGCAGTTCAACATTTGGCTGCCTTAACCCTACAGGGATGATTTAGACTATAAATCTGTAGTAACCTGCCCTTCCACTACCCCTCCCTGACACGTACACACGACCGCCACCGATAGTGACTACAATGTATACATTTTGAATATCGGGTACACACAGAAACCTGATAACTCATCCGTGAAAAGCACTCGATTCTTTTTCTTTGTTGTGGAGATTTTTTGTGTATTAAACCTGGGTGCAGCAACAATTACTGTTGAATCTATTTCACTGAGTAACAACATATTGACACTCTCTTCACAGCACCGATTCCGACTTAGTAAAAAAATAAAAATACACGGATTTTATTTGTGTCATGCCATAGATTTCAATCGCATGAATGCTTTTTTTTACATACCCTTTAGCACGGAGCACTATTGCCTGATTGTTGTTATTTGTTTTTAGTCTGACCTAGACAAAATATGTGTACATGTTGTTGTTTTTTCGAACCGCTTCGATGAGGGAACCGCTATGCTTTACACAGTGAACTTGTACATAAAACTGTTCTCAACTAAGTACTTAAAAAAGCAAAATAAAAAGGCTAACTTCGTATCACTTAGCCTTAGGCACTATCATTAAGCCTGGGATGCGATGGGATGGGATTAGCCGGAATCATGCCGGTAGGCCTACTGTGCAGCGACATTTTTATCATTATAGCACAGAGGCACTTATGAGGTGCCCAGGGACCGAACCCGTCCGGTACATTATACTGACACGGACGATTAAGTCGTAATGCTGTCCCCTTAGCCCTAAACGTTGAGAGGGAAGCCACTACTACCAGCTTTAAAGTATTTGGTTTGACCCGGCCGGGGTTTGAACCCACAACCTCCAGATCCGCAAGCCGACGCTCTACCGCTTGAGCATCAAGTCTGGTATAACGGTGGTGTCTATTAGCTGTCTTATTAAAATAAATGAAAGAATGCAGTCTTGTTTTTAGTAAAAACGAGTTATCACAACAGTGAGACAACATTCCATTGATCATTTACTTCATGGCCATTTGCTTGAAATGTAATTTCTTTCTTAGGTAGGCGCGAGCGCCAAACTTGTCCACGTTTTGCTTTTTCGGGTTTAGACCGGCGTTTAAGGTTTATGTTTACACTAAAATAACATATTTCGAAGTGCAAAAACGCTAGTATGTGAAAGGTGGCATTCGACATTTTGTCTAAAACAAATGCTTATAACACTATCTTACTACTGCTTTGGGGAATTCGGAAATAATTTCTGTATACATTCATATTTCAGCCTGAGTATAGGCTGAGCTTTGAACGCTACCTTTATTGTAAGACAGTACAAATCGAGAGAAAAAGAAACAACACTCTAAATATTTAATATTCACTCCAGCTCTATAAAAAGCTCGACAGTGATCTTTGCTCGATCTCGACGTCAGAGTGGATTACGCTATAACATGAACTCAAATGTAAATTCACCTTTCCGCGAGTCTAAAAATAGAGTTTAAGCTCCGCCCCCTTGCCCACAAACAACCTGGTTTAAAGTGACAGATCTTACAGATTTTCTTACAGATCCGAGAATATATTTTAATTTGATATCTCCCAAATGCAAAGGGCTTGTGATGGAGATGTTAAGATGAAGATTAAGACAGTTTCAGACAATGATGCATTTATGACACAAAGTTATGAAAGAAAGTTGTTGCTGGCTACAGCGAGATTTTACCTTTCGATGCAGAAATGGACAAGCCTCATCCAATAAACTAAATTAAGATGCAAACAGAGAAAGCGATTACAGCAACGTACGATTTCTTGCAAACCACAAACAACAAACAACCCTGTTGCTATTAAATTGAACCAGAGGCTCAAACAGATTTAAACTGATCGCTTGTCAAAATCACTGTTTGAGGGACAATGTGTAAATGAGAATCAGCATAATGCAGGTAAAGTGGCAATCAACGCGATGTGATTGGCTAATTCCATGCTAATACACAATGTGTAATATCTATTTTTTGATCACTCGGAAAGGTGAATTGTCACGGTATTTCTAGCTTAATTATAACAATCTCTGTAACGTGACTCAGACAGGAAATACCTATTTGCAATGACGAGTGGGGATTTATGCTTCTCTGTTCACACCGGTCTAAGGCGTTAATGAACAACATTTCGCAAGACCTTTTCAAGGAACAAAGACTTACTTGTTTGTATGTTTTGCTTGTTTTTTGTTTGTTGTCTTGTTTTTTGTTTGTTTCATTGTTGTTATTGTTGTTGTTCTGCGTGTATGTTATTTTGTTGTTGTTCTTTTTGTGAGTTTTGTTATTTTAGTGTGTGTGTGGTTGGCTGGAGGTTTATTTTTTTAGAAAAAATGAAGTATTTGGTCCAAACCGTAGGATACCAACTTTAAGTAACATTTCCCACAAATAATATGTAGGACTGTGTTTATACCCTTTTCCCTCTGCTAATAGAACTTCTTGAAAACGAGACCCGGTCGCCTTTTATTTTTTGTCCCTTTATTTGGCAATACATTGCATATATACTCATCATTTTTTATACTGACTTAACATTGTTAACGTGCACTGTTTAATAAAATCGATTATTATTTATTTATGGTTGATTGCACGTTCCACGGATGATAGACATACGTTCCCGATTATGTTAATGCATAATAGTTAAATGGCTTGACAGAGTAAATAATTAGTTATAATCATTTCCTAATTAATTTTAAGACGCATTGCTTGGGAATTTCCCATAAAATAAACATGACGCACAGTATAATAGAACTATGCGACCGATTTCTTTCTAAGCAAAAATGTTTAATAGCAGCAAAACTGGGGCATTGTATTTATTTTTTACCCATAGCTTTTTGGTCAAGCTGCGCCATACTTTGGTAGTCGGTTTTATAAACAATACGCTAGTTAATAACCTAGTATGATAATATTAGACAAAGATAATATTCAGCACACAGAAATTATCTACATGGTGGACATCCATAGACTCCTTTGCACATGGTCTCTAAGGTTAATTGTATTTTCGGATATGTGATTTCAGGTTCAGTGTCGGACTTTACCTTTCTATGCTTTGCAGCCATTTCTTTCTACATATAGAATCACTTGTTCTACATGTTAAAGGGACATAAAGGTTATTATCACAATTTTCGTTTTGTTTATTACGCACGAAATAAAAAAGAAACATAATGTCCGTAAGTTCGGATCGAGATCGCTGCACGTGCCCTGCTATCTTTTTTTTCGACCCAGTCAACTGTGCCGATTATTGACAATCATTGACCAATAAACGAATGCACGCGACGTCAACGGCTAAACATGGCGTCCTTATTCAACTACATGACTGAAAGAAGCTAATGTTTAAATCTTCATCGTCTTTTTTCAGTCAATGTTTCGAGTCAATTGGTTTCCTAAGGAAATATTTATATACAATATCGTTTTCTGACAGTAAATGACTATTAATATGATATGTAGGCCTATTAGAGTGATAATATACGGGGAATTGCACCGAGTTCGGATAAAAGACCTCAGGGACGTTATTTTGCAAGCAGGCCAATTATCAGATCTCAGCCCTGCTCAGTCGTAGATTATTATCGAAAGGCAACCACTCTGTCTATACACTGTGTGTTGATTCCCATTCGGGATTGAACCTTTCAGCAACCTTTTAGTTATGAATAACACTAAACATGAATATTTATGTGTTTGTGTGTGTGTGTGTGTGTGTGTGTGTGTGTGTGCGTGCGTGCGTGCGTGCGTGCGTGCGTGCGTGCGTGTTTAAGTACTTAATTAAATGAAAACAAGACATATGTGTATATTTTAAGCAGTAAGTAGTGTGGATCCTGATCAGACAACTACCATAGTGAGCTTGCTGATCTGGATCTACACTGTTTTCCCGTATCCTAGCCAACCAAGTGCTTAACAGGCCTAGAGTATACGCAACATGTACATCTGTTTAACAGAGTATTTCAAGAAAGATAACTGGTGTGTGCACGCAAGGAGATGTTCCCCATTTTTAAAATAAAAGAATCGGTCAGTTATCGCCCTTTTGGGACGATATCTTCATAAACTTTATTTAAGAATAAAAGAAATATAAGAAAGTTTGTTTTTAATGTGCTTATTATTTAAAAGGAGCACATGCCTTTTAATAACATGTAATTCATATCTCAATCAACAAGATTCAAGTTTAAGAGCATGATTCAGTATTTTCAAACATTTAAAAGTGGAAAAATCTTAAGTTTTCTGCAGTAACTGCATATATATACAAAATACTTACATACAAGGGAGGTAAGAATGTCATTTTTAAATAGCTACAGTAAAGTCTCTTTACATTCGAAGAAAGATAATTGAAAACGTTGGTAGCTCCTTTTGACGATAAGAAATTTGGTTTCCTAGTTTGTCTTAGCCTTTCAATTTTAACTTTAATATCGATTTTCAGATAAAAGCCCATATAGTGGTTACTTCGTCCGTGGTTCCCAATAATAAGGCTATTGATGCAAAATTGCTGGGTAACCTTGAGTAAGGTTTCCATGGTTTTTATATAGTCGTAATTTTAAATGTATATAATATGTATACATACTTATATATGTCTTTTTCTATAAGACAACATTGGTTGTATTTTACTATTAAAATAATTTGGTCAGGGGCGATTCAGAAAAAGTTTGGTGATGGGATGGGGGGTATGAATCAAGGTCCATTAAACTTTATCGCAGTATATTTTAGATATCCATACAGAGGATGTGACCCTAACTTCGACCTTAGCAGTCAACAGACAAAATGTATTTTAAAAGCTTAGTATTTTTAAGCTTACATGTATGTGTTTTCACAACTCTATTTTACCTGGTTGTTGTTGGGGGGGGGGGGGGGGGTTGCACCCCACTGGATCCATCCCTTCATTATTTATGCTCTGCTTTTTATAATTTTTATAAAAATTATTATCATATCTTATAGTGGTGGTAGAATTAGTGGCAGTAGTAGTAGTAATAGTATAGTAGTACTGGTACTAGTAGTAGTACACTGTAGTAGTAGCAGTAGTAGTAGTAGTAGTAGTAGTAGTAGTAGTAGTAGTAGTAGTAGTAGTAGTAGTAGTAGTAGGTTTTGTTGTTGTAATGATAAAAGAAGTAGTTGTTGTAGAAGTAGTAGAAGTAGTAGAAGTAGAAGTAGTGGTAGAAGTAGTAGTTTTAGTAGTAGTAGTAGTAATAGTAGTAGTAGTAGTTGTTGTTGTTGTTGTTGTGGTAATAGTTGTAGTAGTAGTAGTAGTTGTAGTAGTACATGTTGTAAAAGTAATAGTACCAGCGGCAGCAGCATCACGAGTACCACCACCACCTCATCATTATCATCAGCATCGTCAATATCAGTATTTGAATGATTATTTTTATGGCACTATTATTATTATTATTCATTTATATATTATTATTATTATTATAATTATTATTATTATCATTATTATTATTATTATTATTATTATTATTATTATTATTATTATTATTATTATTATTATTATTATCATCATTTTAAATATTATAATTATATTTATATTTTCATCATCATTATCATCATCACCATCATTATCATCATTATTTTATCATCAAAATTAAAGTCATCATAATTATTGTTTAATAATTTAAGTGTTATTCTATTTTTAATCATTAATATCTCACTAAGCGTTATCCCTGAGTAAACAGCGTTTTTCATATTTTAAATAATTACGCCTTACTCGTCAAATGATAGTTTTGGAACAATAGTTTATTGACTCGTGTACTTTAACATAATCAGTTCACTTTATTTGACGTATGTTTTATATTTATACAGGAATCGCTATGAACATCAAGTTAAATCTACTGCAAATTATCGGTGATCAGTTTTAAAAAACTGAGCTTCCAGTGGCTTATTTGCCTTAGGATTATTCCTGAGCCCTCGCCTGGCCCGGTCTCCTTGGCAAGCATGTCGTGTGGCTGTCTGTTTCTCCTCTTCGAGAGGAATTGCTCGAGTGTGTCTTCTTCTTCACCATCGTGACCATTCTGAAAAATAACGTAAAGGCTTCCTAAACGCAGTTGTCAATACAAGTGTATGTACTGCAAAACTTTATGAACAGAAAGTAAAAAGAAAATATATCACCAAGCAAACTTACTTCTAGCATGTGACTGAGTTTTTTTACAACGGGAAAAAGGCTATTTAACAAAACAAATTCTCGATTATTTAGACTTTTTACTTAAAATATTACGACTAGGTTACAATCGCATAAAGTATTACATTAAATAATGATAGCATATATGTTACAGTAGAGTACATGCCAGAATCTCGCACTCAAAACCTACCACCAGGTCTGTGCATTTGGAAAATCGTCGGTTGCCCTGGGAAACATATGCCGTCTGTTGACTGGAACCATTTGACGCCCCACTTCTCCGTCTGGCTCGTCTGTCAGCCTCCTCTCCATCCAGATTCTTCATCTGTCTGCTCCATCCGAGATTCCGGATACTCCTGCTCCTCTCTCCCTCCGGGATCGGATCCTTTCTCCGCAAGAGAATGCACTCATCATCCTTGACTCTATCGATGGCCTTTACCATAGGAAAGGTTCTGAACATCACCATGTCATCAATGGCGTCTCGGGTTTCCGGATTTACGTTCTCCAGACCGCTGGCCAGCAGACTTGTTCCAACGGGATCTTCTGGGATCTCGTCTTCAAAAACACACACGCCATATAATCTCAAAGATTAGTCGGACACTAAAAGCCTGTTGCCAGTCACACTTTTTTCGTCTATATCCACTGCATCTGCATTCATTTCATCAATACCATTTTCGGCGACTTCGATGAGAATAGTTGCATCGTCTCCTTTGTCGTTAACTGTATTACATATGGCAAAACAAGAATGTGGGCGTTCGTATTCCTTTTCAATATCTTCCATTTCGTTAACAATGTACTCTTTTACGCCAGTAATTATAGCCTCACACTTATCCGGATATTTGTCCAGCGACTGGGCAATTAAAACATGATTATCGAGGTTCCTAATAACATCTTTGATATCTGACTCTCTCTCAAAATGCTCTTTATATCATCTAGCTTCTTTAGATCGTCCACATTTGCAGAGTTTGCATCTGTGCCATCCACGTCAGCTGCGGTTTCCGAACCAACGCTATCAATATTCGGCAGGTCGACATCCTTACCAGATTTTAAATCATGTTGTTCGTCCTGTCCGTTGCAGGCAGTTTCATCCATATGGATGTTACTTATTCCGGTTTTGACCCCATTATCACTTGAACACGTGCGGATTTAACCTTTCTTCTGAGGATGAACTCAGCAGCCTTACTTGGAGTTTTCTTTCTCACATTTCCCTTATCCGGGTGATCCGTTTTACAGGGAATACAGAGTAAATTCCCCATTTAAAAAGACGTGTGAACAGTTAGAAGATAACTGCGCTGTTGTCAAGCAACATCGCCTTTAAAGACGTAACGCTGTCCAAATGCCATGACATGACGTTACGCCAAAGTTATTCATGGCGTTGCGTCAAAACTTTTTAAAATTAAATAATATTGGAAAAAGCCATTATTTCTTTCCTTTAGCTTAACTCGATTTCAAATTTCGTTTGTTTCTATGCTGCATGGTATGTTGTTCTACATTGAGGAACTATGGACTGGTATAGTAGAAAGTTAATTCTAATCTATAAAGATTGTACCTCGAATAACAAAGCCGCGTTTGTCGTAAGTATCGAAATATAACGACTGTTTCATTTTGTTTTACTCCAGTTTTCCGACATAATTTTTTTATATGTGAACATTGGCTCTTTTCACTTGGAAGTGTAACGTAGGCATACAATGTTGTAAGAAAAAGATCGAACATCCTTCGATTGGTGTATATACTATTGTGAGAGTGGCAAAACCCAATTAAGCAGCAACTGGGTTTCCCAATCTTTTTGTTCACAGCACGAATAGATGTAGAACATGTATCAAATGATCGATCTTGTTTTAAATCTTCCCAAACATAATTGAAAAAAAGCTGCATGGTCTATAGCCTATGGTAACAAACAATATTTTGCCAACTAACCAAATTAACGACCTTCTAAATAAACGAACACACTTTTGTCTCCCTTCTGAAATTGGCAATAATATTTGATTTTGGGAAAATCTTAGCACACCGTGACCACAGTTGTATAAATTTAGCATTGAATCTCCAGTTGCGTTGTGTCAGTGCTTCATTGGAAATGTTACCTGGATGAAATGGATCTGTCAAGACGTGTAACTCATTCAAAACAGACTTTCAATACCAGTATATTATATATAATACGATATTGAATGACGATTCTCGACCTTGATTGAGGGTGGGAAGTAGTAATTTCAGAAATTGTTCATGTTGTAGTTCTTCCTTTTATATTACAATAAAGACTAGTTGATTAACGTTAATAGGCATATACTATGTCATTCGTATGCTATAATAACACATTTTCTTGAAAAAGAAAGTTGTGTTATGTTACGTGCAATCGGTAGTTTTTATAGAACAATGATTATAATAAGATAAGGTAAGGGAGGGAAATTAGCCAATTCAATAGGTTAAAAGGAAGAAGCCAACATTGATGTTTCATAACACGGACTGAGCATTTTCTTTTTCTCTAGTATATTTGGAAAGAATTTAACTTGATTTAAATTTATTTTATGTAAAGTCCAATATAACAACGGTTCACGTTAAGATACGCACACTTTGAATCTGTAAGGCCTACGGACTTCTCGTGTATTTTAATGCGCATGATAGCACTAAACTTATTATAAGCATCTCAATAAATAAAATAAATGAAATATTTAGAAACAAAATAACTACACGCGCTTTCTATGGCGATTTTGTTCGATGCCCTTAATCCATTTTATGTAAAGGACATTTAAAAAAGCAGATTGTGTAAACCATACCCGTTACAGGTTGGGATTTATACTGTAAGCTTGTAATATGCATACAATAGTCATTCCATAACTCGCTATTGAGGGTAATAGTGGAATGCAGTTTAATGTAAATACATGTACTGACGTATTTCCAGGCCGAGAACCTCAAACCTTCAAAGTGAAGTCATTCGTGGTAAAGTTCAATGTAAGTTTGCTGCTTTGTTTGCCTTAATAGTTTGCATATAGCAACCGGGCGTTATATATTTTGATCATGTGAAAAGAGAATATATACATAGTGTTTTAACAATTCTAAGAGCATTGCTTTTTTGTGTGTTGTCCGGACTATATTCGATTATCTCTCAAAGTATAAACATACTATTATTTAATGTTGGCCCTATTACGGCGAAATAGCTAAATGATTAATTATCCGGAAATGTGTGCACATGATTAAAAAAGGTATCGTGCATACAATATGTATATTTATTTTATTTTGTGATAATACCGTCGGACAAGTACTGTTTCTTTAACGTGATCTTATTGCTTGAAAGTTGTTTTGCGCTGTTCCCTTTTGTTTCCAGAATACACCACTACATCATGTACAATCTGCAGCCTTTTGTGTATTATTGTCTCTTTTGTTTTCTAACATGCGTTTTTGATCTCTTAATAAACATTCAAAAGAACACTTATTTGGCTAGGCAATAAAAAGACAATTAAATAAATTAAAGAAACGGGGTGTCTTAACATAGCAGAGGCCTAATGAAATTAAAGGGTATCACGTTATGTCATAAAAAATTGCAACTTTCATCAATATTTTCTAGAACAATCCAGGTATAAACATTGACCCATGTACACATCAAAGATATCGTTTGATTGCATTCTATGATTTATATGCACATGTCATGAATTTTGTGAATACATACAATTGTTGTCAGAACGCTTAACCTGCCAAGCACAAATGGATCAGGCTACTGCAAACCGATCCAAACTAACTAGGTCTAGTCATAGGTTGCACTGCCTTTACTGCAAATGTTCTCAGTTTGTAAGCGAATGTGTTAGATTTGTATATGCAAAAAAGGGTGTAGCATGATAGATTAAAACGCTTTGTTAATGGCGGCGAGGCTCAAACACAAGAACAGAAGCGTTCAAATATTACACTAACACGATAAATAACTTTTCTAGAGGTGGTTTATAACATTTTAGCCAGTGTTTGGCCTTTACTCATTACATTTAATTACCTTGTAGTGACATGTATAATTGACTACTTTAATTTTTGTTTTCATTGTTTACTGTTCCATTGTTTACTTTGCACATGTAATGCAACATGACACGCTCTAAGTGTAGCTAGCAAAGCTTAGAGGAATATCGCAACACTGTTATAACTTATGATTGGTCATTCACATTTCTTCGTTATGTAACAATAGTCTTTTCTAAGGCCCAAAACCTTATAGAAGCATAATTCACTATTTCACTTGGCCACTTATTTTTTCAACCATAATACATGTTACAACCTTAAAACAATGTACAAACTTCTTACAGATACTCAGATAATTAGTGTATTTTTAACAGTACTGATAAAAAAACTGGTAATATATTTATTATTGGATGTCAAAGGTTTACCCGTAAACCGGATACTTCACTGAAATCCGGATCGGATTCTTCACTGGTATCTGGATACTATCTTTGTATCCGGTAAAAGTATAAGCAGATACAAGAAATTGCGCTGCATTTTGAAAGCTTTAAAAATCATCAGTCATTTTCTCCACTGTCAAGTGTCAACATAGATCACGGGTTTAGCATATCACCGGACATATTGTACTATGTTAATTTAATTATTTATTTCTTTTTTCAACTAAAATTGTTCAATTTGATATGTTCGTTTTCTTTTTGTTTGTAGTTTGCGAGAAACATGATCTATCTGTATGCAAATATCTATTGCATTTTATCACGATCGCCAAGATCACCAGGTACATTCCTAAGTTAGAGAAATTACTATTTTTAGCGACTTATAACATGTCACTGCCCGAAATCCTCCGCCGGCCCCCACCCCCTCATTCCCCATAAAATCCCTATCGTCGCAGCTGTGGAAATAACTCCAAGGTAACAATTAACTAACATGCCTATTTAGTTTCGGCCTTCCTTGGTGCGCTTCCGGTTCCGGTCAAAACAAGACGGCAATATTTGAATCTCATAATTTAATCGAAACAAGTAAGACACCAATCGTTACTCACTGCTTTGACCGAGTGTAAAAACGTAAGGAGACATAGTAAGATGGCACACATCACCAGGTACGGGGGTCAGATTTGCCTGAATTGTCATCTAGCCAGGCCTCCACTGAAGGTGATGTCGAACATGGCAACTTAAACATGTCCCACTTCAGCGAGGCGATTGATAACAATAATTTTAAATGGTGTGTCGTGGCGAACATAAATAAAAGAGGCCACAAATCAGCTCAAGCAGTGTGACTGATATAATGGATGCCACAGAATTTGATCCAATTGTCTACTGATGCAAAAAAAACTTATATATATTTTCTAAAGTATGCAGCGTAGACAGTAAAGTGCAAGAGTGTTTATCAATAGACACCAGGCTGCATGACCTTGAACTCAAAGCTGACAGCTTAATGATTGACTGATTTTTCTTGAATACAAGTCACTCGATTTGGAGGCTAGATTCCGCCGCAACAATTTGCTTTTTGTTGGGATTCCTGAATCATTGAATGAAAATTGCCATTCAAAAATTGTCAGTTTCCTAAATGACAAGCTTGGAATATTTCATTTCTCGCCATTCCTGGCGTTCATAGATTGGAACCCTTTCGACGGGGAAAATGTTGTCCCATTATCGCAAACTTTCTTGACAGGCGCGACAACGAGTTAGTGATATCCCGTGCTAGCCGACTCAAAGGGACTGCCTTTAGTATTAATAGAGATTTCCCACAGGAAATTGTAAACGCCAGAAAGTCCATGGGGCCAGAGTTTAAGCGTTTAAGACAGCGTTTCCATGAGAAATGGATCAACATTTTTTACCCTGCTAAGATCGTTGTCGACGGCAGGGTGCATGCGAACGCATTTCCCCTCGGGGCACCTCCATGAAAAACAGTCGTGTACATCAACCAACACCCGAATACATTAAAAAAACGTCCCTCGGGCTTTTATGTCCAGTGAATCTCACAATCTGTCCACTAATCTCGTCACTGAAACTCCAAAGCAAACACAGACCGGCCAACAACCACGTGCTACAATTACTTCATAGCAGGAAGCTTGGGCCCATCGTGCACCCTTGCACCAATCTGTCACTCAGGTTAACAATAGCGGAACGACCTACACCGACTCCCAGTCTGACACTCCGAACGACCGTTCCCGACGAAAATCAAGATCAATCTACGTGTCACACGCTTTGTCGGCGATACGTACCAAAACACAGGCCAAACGCTTCAAGTGCGGATCTAGCCCTTAGACGTTTATGACAGCCAAAAGTTTAGCTCATCAATAGATATTCTGGAAAGTGAATCAGAATATGTGTTGTGGTTTAAACTAAATGTCAATGCTAGCCCTGATCCAGTTATCGTTGGTTCAGTTTATATCCCCCAGACAGCTCCCGATTCTTGACCGAGGAGCTCCTATCAGAACTTGAAAGTGATATTTCTCAGAAATGCAATATGTATGATCTGGTGCTTATTCTCGGAGACACAAATGGAAGGACTGCCAAATTGCAAGATCATGTACCACTTGACCCCACTTTAGGTGAAGTTTTCAATGTCAGCGATGAATTGTTAGCCCATTTTGATAAACATCTTATTCTTGAAAACCTATATATTCCTTTGCAGAGACAACCTCTACACAGTTGAGCTAACGCTAATTGCATGAGACTAATAA
This sequence comes from Sinonovacula constricta, assembly GCA_007844125.1. Lineage (NCBI taxonomy): Eukaryota > Metazoa > Mollusca > Bivalvia > Cardiida > Solecurtidae > Sinonovacula > Sinonovacula constricta. The sequence goes on along the minus strand of CM017556.1, from coordinate 21,310,917 downwards.
ACATATGTAGGAACAATAATCTTTTCATTGTCAATAATAAAATGTTTAAGGACAGGGACTTCGGAGATTTCACATTCAGAGGCACGTCGGTTATTGATTATGCTCCTAGCCAAAGCAGAATGTTTCTATTTAATTTAAGACTTTGAGTATTTCTATATAGATCAGATACTGTCAGTTAGTCCTAGTTCATTTAATTTAAATATTGAAATACCAAGTACAACTGGAACAAAACCCCGACGTCATTTACAATGCCTTTGTGGAATAGCTCCCTATGTGAACAATTTACAAAAAAAACAACATTAATAGCCAAACATTAGCTGGTATAATTACTGACTTGTTAAGTCAGTCTAGCAAAGGACTTACATATACCTACCCAAGCCTAAGATTTGTCAATAGTTACCTTAGTTACATGTATATCATATATTTGTTAATAATTAATTTCATATAAAACATATAATAAAGCCTTCGCGGCAAATCAGTTTTGCCTATTGGATGCTCCACGGGAAATTATGGATGTTTTTATTAGACGATAAATTCCGTCAATAAGATATTTTTGAAAATTTGTCATAACGGGTCTAGGGTTTGACTTCGGAACCATCCGATCCCGAGAACACAACCTTAACCTCTTGATCAAGAACATTTCAAGAATAGTATACAGTCGTTCTTGTGTGTTGTAACTTTCATTCATGCAAAGTGAATAAATCATCCGAACCTTTATAAGATCTTTTAAAAAATTTTTCGTGACAAGGCTAGGATTTGAATTTGAAACCCTCTGATCCAGAGTCCAAAAACAATCTCTTCACCACAAACACTTCAGAGATGATATGAAAGCATTCCTGGACGCCGTAAGACCTGGAAATATTATTTTTAGATTTGCGAAGACGTTGCAGAACTTGTTTACGTATATTGCGCGTATCTTAAATGTTTCATAAACAATGCATCTAAAGTCAGATTTTACCTGACCATATTCAATGGACCGTTCAGAAGAAGCTTTTTCTGGATGTGGATGTTTTGTTGCCAGATAATCTCTATATATTAACATGCAGTTCGAACACTCGAAGGAACGTACCGAAGAGCACTCTTATCTACTTTCGTAAAAAATGAGTCTCCAGGTACATTTACGTTAAATGTTTACAAATCTTAATAACAAAAGGAAATAAACCAACATCTATCGTTTTCTGTCATGTCTGCATAAAGGTTACAGACAAGCAAACATAAATATTAAACTAAATAAATAAAATAGAACGGGGTTTACCGAATTAAGACCCGTATTTTTTCACGCATGGAAAGACCTCTTAACAGCACTTTCTCCATGTGCAGGTTTTAGTGAAGCATTCTATATACATGTATTAGCCGTATGTCTGATCAACGCTTAGATCCTATCGGTAAACATCCTGGTCACATGACTCTCCAGTGGCGTCAATAAGCAGAACTATTTACCAAAATGTTCATCAGTATATCTAGTGTGCGGCTCTGCTATGATAAATTGCCAACGCGTGATATGGAACGCATAATTCAAGAAGGCGTCCAAGCTGTGCGCCAAAAATGTTTAAATGTAGGTAAAATATTTAAGCCAATATCTATCTTGATTTTTTTTATACATAATTTCTGGGTTTTAGTCAATATTGTTTAATATTGTACCCATCTCTCCTTGACATTCCATATTTCCACCCGACTATAAATATCCGAAAGACTTAAATCGTTAAGTGCTTGATCCACATTTAACTGTAACATTACTGATACAATTTTATTAGTATAGACATGATATTTGATTTCTTATTTATTTATTAAAATGCTAATCTAGGTTAGAAGTTTTAAAATAGATTTAAACAGTGTGAAATCGGTGCATTGAAATTAATATTATGGTAAGTAAGATTAAATTGTATTCACTATCTAGTACTAAATACAATACAGACGCATCTTACAATGAATTTGGACGTATGAGAGGTAAGTGGATTTTATACATTGATAAGAAATTAGATCTGCTATAACTTAACGTATTTACTATTTCATTTTCCGTTTTGGCTAATATTTATAAGTAACATGAAACATATTTTTGTAAACAATTTAGCTTTTTGTTGAGCCATTATCTGTAACAATAGGGTGAAAAACGAGTATCTTTATTGCTGCAATACATTAAAATAACAATGTCCTCAATATTCTCTTCATGTAACTGAAACGATGATTTTGAATATTTTGTAATGGAAAAGCCATTGTCAAAAGTAAGCCAACTGGTTTCCTTAATGAAATAAATAGCTAACCGTGCAGCCTGGCTCAAATAGGAAACTACATGTTTATAGTGGCGAACAGGCTGTAATGATTCACTTTTTACAACAATAACTTCTCGGTTCAATTCAGGTACCTATCGTTTTATTCGGTTGTTTAAGATTTTTAGCCAATCTGTCGGATACCAACTTTGACAGTAATTAGTGACCAAACTATCAAAACCAGCACCTGGATCTTTACTTGTTTGTCCGTCTTACACCGAAAATAACACTCTCTACCATCGGCTCATACTGTACATTCACCTCTGTTATTGGCTCACTTAATGTCGGGACTACTTTCGATCCACGTGACTTTCAAAAAGTCACATGATATTAAAGATGGTGACACCGGTGAAACGGGAAGTTGTCACTCTCTACCATCGGCTCATACATTCACTCATTCTCTCACCAGAGGGCGTGCTACACAAGTTTCGCTTACACCTCTGTCAACGCCGGGAAAAGTAGTTCTCATACACGTGATATTCTATCGTCACATGTCGCAAAATAGTTCCCCGAAAATTTGGGTTAAAATATATCTTAAAAATTGTTCTAAAAAAAATACCCATTTTCATTTTAAGTAAAATATACAGAGATCAAAATATTCTCACGAGCATTTTATTCATTATTTATATTTTGTACAAGAATATTGTACACCGGGCGTTGACAGAGGTGTAAGCGAAACTTGTGTAGCACGTCCTCTGGTGAGAGAATGTACATCCACTATTAAGGGTAAAAGATGGAAAATAACACTTTTACCATACCCAACGGGAAGGCTAACGACAAGATCACATTTGCTCTTAACCACGTAGGTCAATGCTTCCCTCTGTTTATCTTTTAAAACCAAGTTCTTGTCGTACTTTCTTAACTGCCTCGTGGATCACGTCCATGTTTATTTACAAATGCGCATTAATATCACTATGTTATTCTTCCAAAAATAGTGCGCTTGAATTAATCAAATATCTTTAATTATTTACTTCAATATATGTCTTTTTTAGTAGACTGTCTATTCATTTTATGTAGAAGTATTATTTTAATTTGAAAATATTCTTAAAATAACACTTTAAAATTTCCGTCAAAAATCTTGACGTGAGCCCCTTGCAGAGGTGTCTGAGAGAGGAACGAACGACAACTCTGCATGAGAGATTGCGAAAATAAGCTTCGAGGGCAGAGACAGCCAATTCACGTTAAAATCGTAAATGCTGCCTTGGACCAAGACACAGCCTACCACTTTACACTCGACCATATTTATTTCCTATGTTCACCAATGGTTTCTAAATAGATTAGTAGAATGAAGTGACTTCGTTCGAAACTGTTCAGCAATATGATTGTTCTACATGTATTTACCGTGTACAGGACTTTTCATTGTTAGAACTTTTTTCTCAGGGTTTAGAATGAAATTGAGAAGTCTGTTAATTGCCCTTATTAAGCTGTCCTGGTCAGGAAGCAAACTTATGACTATTTAAATGCAGTTTCATATGTCCTATGTATAAGCATGCGAGGGTATAAGCACTATTTGTGTATTTCGAGGTGTATTCGTTAGTGCATTGTTTGTCTTTTGTTTGTGTTGTTCTAGTGTGTGTGTGTGTGTGTGTGTGTGTGTGTGTGTGTGTGTGTGTGTGTGTGTGTGTGTGTGTGTGTGTGTGTGTGTGTGTGTGTGTGTGTGTGTTTGTTTGTTTGTGTGTGTGTCTGTGTCTGTGTGCGTGTGCGTGTGTGTGTGTGTGTGTGTGTGTGTGTGAGTGAGAGAGAGAGAGAGAGAGACAGAGAGAGAGAGAGAGAGAGTTTGTTGCTGTTCTTGTTTTTCTTGTTATTTCGACAGTATAATAAATCGATATTAGAGACATTATGAATAAGTTAATATTCATCTTAGTTTTAAGCTAAACAATTATAAAAAACTGTTTTTGATGTTTTCATATTAAATTACTTTATATTATAAGACCAACAAACGAATGGATCTTTAGCACAACTTTTGGAAATGGCGTATTTAATTGTGATGTACCATTTTGCTAAAACGGGTTTGCAACAGAATATAATACAGTTCGGCGAAATAACAGTATAATTTAAAAATGTTTTAGTCAAAGTGATAACATTTTTATTCAACATGGACCTAGTATACTCTAAATATCACCACAGCACTGACAGTCAAACATGGATTGGTATCGTAGAATACCAACTTGTTTCTGATCGTCTCGCATTTCACATTGTTTACGTTCAAGTTTTACTATTTCTAACGTTTGTCAGAGTTGTTGGGAATTGACTCTATAATACATGTACACCTTTTAAAGAAGTAAACTACAATATTTTTCTTTTAATAGGTTTAATAATCATTATGTTTCAACATGCAAAATAATTGTTCTACAGTTCTTTCAAAATTTACTAGGCAGCCAATACATCGACTGTCGATGTTTTAGGACTTCCCAAGCTATATTCTTCGATAGTTTCATTTTACCATTTGTTGTTACCATTTTAACTATTGTGACTTCGTTTATAAAGCATTTACCCATGCTACTAGTACATGTAACAAGCGTAAAAGTTTTAGTGTTGTTTTTTCTCCATGGCATTACTCATGCAATTGGTTTGTCTTGCTTTAAATTTGTATGCCGATAAATAGATTACAAAACTACATTGTAATGTACACTGATCTTGTGAAAACATGACACTATATTTCTCTAAATCATTTTTAACATAAACAGTTTATTTCTTAAAATTTCTTTTCATTTATATGTTTAGTTACAACAGGAATCGAGACTGCTAAGCCAATAACGACTGTGACGACCATCGTTGCCATGCAAACATTAGAGCTTATGGCGTCGTTACAGAGAGACGAGTGGCAGTTACAGTCTACATTCCCATCGACATCACGACACATGTCTTTCCCTAGGAAATTTCCACACGATCTTATGACCACTGAAAAAAAATCAATTATTTAATGTTCTGTGTAAAATGGTTGCCAATCATTAAAGTTCAAATCGATGATTTTAAAAGTAGTTTATCTACACGATTGCTTGCGTTCCGTTTATTATATGTATCCTATAAAATGTGCTGTAAATCATATTAATGCCAATGGGACTTGTTCAAACGTTTAAAGTCAGTCTTTTATTGGGTTTTTTTCTCGGCATAAAATCTGTACTGTATTTTTCTTTTCTTGTTATGCCGTTTTACCAAATCACCGGCCGTGTGTTATTTTATATTTTATACAAACCTATCTTCTATTTCTTCTACCACATCATGAGTGCACTGTGTACCGCTATTTATGGACATTGCATTATTGGACACGATATGTGGTTTATATTGAATAACTAACCATCGTTTCTCGTAGATTTACCACAGGCAACACACTCGATCTTGGCAATGCCTATGGCAATTGAAGTATTTGCCGCACCCAGGCGCAGTACTCTGAACTGCAACTGTAACACTGTATGCCTTCACTCACTGAAAATTATAAAAAAATAGAGAAATGGTGACTGCATCAACTAACAAGAAAAGGAAAATTTATATACACCACGCTTACGAATTATTTTGATGATCAAGATGATGATCATGATGATCATGTTGATCATGACTGATGACGATAACGATGATTATGATGGTGATGATGTGAACGGAAGAACCCTAAATAAATACCGAATTTAAACTTTATACGCATAGATGATATTTTTTCTGTGGATTTCACGTCAGTATATAGACCACATGGTTTGTCCGTCTTGTTTTAATTATAAAAAGAACAACTTCCCTTGAATAGTATTGAAAGCAGGTTGTTAGTTAGTTTAAGGTGTTTAGATATTCTTTTTTTTTGTGCATTTATTACTCCGCGCCAGCTTTCAAGCGATTCAAATATTAAGTTTTAAGTTTCCTATTAAAATGCCAACAATTGGATCGTTTTGATAAACTCAAGTACTAAATGTTAAAACAAATTAATTACCAAATAAACACGTGCACTTTTTGCGGTGTATAGTGGCACCACACAAGCAATCGACTATAAAGAGTACTACAAAAGGCTAGTAGATTAGTAATCAATATGAAAATATGAAAAAGTCCTACTATAATTAACACAAATTTCAAAAGTAATATAATTTGAGCAACCGCTAGAAAAATGCGTACACAAGTTAATGTCAAAGTGATTAAATCATCAAGACAAAACGTTACACAGAGATAAACAAACATATGCTGTATTGGAAAGATTTCCAAAAGGACAGACAGTGGTGCTAATCTGGCTTACGGAGCGCATAAATCAATCACGTCTTGATTGTTTTATTGTTTTTTTTCTAAATGGCGAACATTCTTACTTAAATCTCCATATGTAACATTTTAAACAATAAGGAAATAACCACATTTTGACAGAAAGTAAAAATAATGAAAATGACCAAAAAACAATCCAATCGAACGAAACAAAATGTAGTTTTATGAAGAAAATATAAATAACGAGATTCTTAAAACAATAAAGCAGGCGAGGATTTCCTGCTAATTCCTTTCAATGTAAAAGAACACAATATCCCGTGGATACATTTAGTGCAAGCTTTTATTATGCACAGTTGAGACTATAGTACAAATTATTGTAAAACTATTATTAAGTTGAGATATATAAATATCATAGGATGTAGCATGAGATTCAATCATCATTAAGGTATTGATAATAAATATGTTTAAGTGGAATTATTTCCCATGTACCTTGAATAAGTTATTTAACCACATGTTTTTTTTTTTAATTCAAACAAAGTGTTATGATTATAACGATTCAACAAATAATTCCATCTGAATTACACACAGGTTACTAAAATGTTATCTAATTATTCGCTCAAAAGATTTCTGCAGTACATGTTGCTGTTCCTTGATTTTTGTTCTGTACTACATGTCGATCCGTCTCAGTTGGTATGGTATAAATATCAAGGAATTTTAAATGTTAGGAGTGAGAACTGATTATTTTCAATCTCAGTCCCCTTTCTATGATTAAAACTATTTTCTTTTTACTGCAAGATGCATTATGGCATCTTGGTTTATTGCTTCTGATAGTGTTCCAATATGAATGTACATGTGTTGACGTGGATTTCTCCATTCAAAGGTTTGAAAAATCTTAGTATTATATATATTATCTGAAACATTTATAAGAGCTAAGTATAACTGTTTATGCATCAGCATATATGCAGATATATGTATTGATTTGGAATCTATTGTTAACACTCGGCACAGTTATATTACGTCACATTAATAAGGAAAACGTATTACTGGGCCATAAATAAAAGAAATATGTAATAAATTACCTTTAAAAGCGGTCCATGAGCACCAGGAGCGATATGCCAACACGAATCATCTTCCAGCAAACATAAACGTATTCCTCTAAAAGAAACAGTAGTCAGATGGGTATGGATATATTGTCTGAAAGAATATGCTTTCGATATTGTATCGCAGTCTACTTTAAATTAAAAAGTAACACTTCACTCTCATGATCAGTTGTTTTCGTTATTTCCGTTTTTTAAACAATCTCTTTAACGATCACATTACTGTTATAATTGTTTTAATAGGTCGTTTAAGGTATACTTCATTGCATCTTTTTATAAGTTTGTTATATCTTCTGGTCAACAGCATGAAGTACAGGAAAATACGCTATCTCTTCCGATATAGCAGGGCTGTGCGTCCGGGCATATGTTGTACATGTAAACTATTGTGAGAAACAATTCACGTATGCTATAGAAAGTGAGAATACGCTCTATATCGATGTGAATTCGAAATATTATTGCTTGAACGGGAACGTTCAGGAATGTGTATTCCACTTCGTCTTCTTTGGATGTATTGATAATTTACTTCTAGTCCCTGGTCATATCAGATCCATTAGAAAAAAAACGTTTTGCTAATAACAATTAATTTTAATTAATAGGATGTCACATTTCATAGGTTGTAAACATCTGACAGATATAAATTTTAAATTTCATGTCTATCCCATTTGGTGGAATGACGTAGAGGGAAATATGACTGAGTGTTCACCTTGATGTAAGCATAATTAAGTTATCTAACAAGTAAATGCCCAAAATCTGACCAAAAGATACATTGGACTTACATGTGGGTTTATTTTACTTGAAATAAAACAACCATGAACAGACTACTACAAACCAATATTAATGTTCACCCTTAAAATTGTACAAGGTGCCTACTGTGCATTAGTCTAATTGTGCGGGTGATATATATTCTAGAACAGTCACTGTCAATATTTTACCAATAAAATAATTCGAGTAATTCATTTCTTCGATTCATAATTACAACTGTGTTACTTGTGCAGTCTGTATGGCGGTCGTAAAAGAATCGCTCCGGTGCATGTAATCTATGTTGTCATCAAATTCATCCTATCAGGATTGTAACGTATATTTTCATTTGACATACCTTGGACTTAGGTTTGATTTACTTGAAATAAAACAACCATGAACAGAATACTACAACCAAACAGTAATACTTAACCCTTAAAATTGCAAAATGTGTCTACTGTGCATTTGTCTAATGGTGCTGATGATATATTTTCTAGAAGAGTCACTGCCACTATTTCACCAAAAAATAATTCGATTAATTCATTCTTCGGAAGTCATGCATTTTACGTAACATTTCTAGTAATAATGAAAAGAATTCCCCCGCACAAATGAAGAGTGGACATAACTGTGTACTTTAATATCTACAAGCGTTAAATAATAAAAGATGTAGTACATGTAGATTCCTTGACGGTAACTCCACTGTCAAGTCTACTGTAAATGGGCGTACATTTAACATTTCCTTACCTTGTGAAGTTGATTGACAAAGTAACAACATAATTTATGAAATATTCTTTCTATTTTCTGTTTCTATTCAAGATCTGGACACACTTTATATTCGATCTGGTATTCATGACTTTGTACAGTTACAAATCTACCTTTGAAACCACTGGATATTTTGGACAATGAGGCAGACAAAATATATTAACGTACTCATCCTTTATATAAGGTGGCCTTCCATCATTCAAAGATATACTATCCCTTGCTTTAAGACCTCATATAGATAAACAGTCTCAACAACGTCATTTCCTGAAAATCAAATACATTAATAAGGGGATTGGTTTTATGGAACTTACTATCTATCGGGACAAAAATATCATCAATAAAATCCCCAGTTACTTCGACAACAAAGAAAACTAGGAATGTCAAAGGATACTATATTTGGTATCCGGATATCCGTCGAACGATCCGAACGGATATCCGGATATAAATCTTAATTAATTCTGATGTTGCAGTCGGATGTGTGCGGGGTTACTAACTTTTCCATTGACATAATTAAATCGTCATTTCAATGGAAATAATTAAATCAACATTTCCATAGGCATAGGCACTTCATTATTTTAACAATTTGTCTACGGACCTCACAAAATGTCGCCAAACATCGGACTGAAGATTGGAAGGCATAACTAATGATTTGTTTAGGGAGTGGATGTGAATAAGTCAAGATCACCGTGATCGAATGAAAACATAATAAATTCATCAATTCATTTATACAATCCAAACGGACTTAATTAAACATGAGTAACTGATCTTCGCCGACAAACCTGTTAATTGTCTACATAATTGTAGCTCTACTCTTCTTAATAAAGCCGAACAAACGAAATTAAAGATATTAATTCTTAATCAAAATGGATAAGTAATATATTCAAACAATGGCTGTTAATTGGCAAATTATTTTACATAAGCTTTTGCACATTTCTAAAACTGTGAAGTTCATCAACAAAATTAAAGAAGGTATTATCTAAACAAAATGGATCAGTAGAAGCTTCAAACGTTGGCGGTTAATTAGCATGTTATTATACATACCACCATGCTTTAGCACATTTCTAAACCTGTGAAGTCAAATATACGATACTGCGTGTCACCACCTGTCACCACCTGTCGATAATTAGTTATACCAGTGTATGCGTGAATGCACACTGACATGACAGCAGAAAGATAACTTAGCAAAATGACCAAAACATTTAATTAAATGTTTAAAATTTTACATTTTAAGCGAATATCAGGATACCAAAGTCGATTCGGATATCCGATGATTCATGCGAATATCCGCATATCCGTTGACATCCCTAAAGTAAACCCAATGATATGTTATAAGTACAAAAACCCATTAGAGGTCTTATTTTTAATTACAACCAAACTGTAGCAGACCTTAACCTGAATGCTCCTACTCAAGATTCTTGTAACTATTCAACTTTACCTATCTGTTATTTACCTTCTGGCCATATCATTACTGGGGATTTAAACATCATCGATGACTATAAATTAAGAAAATTACTCTTTACGGGTCCGAAATATTGCCTGCCAGATGAAATAGATTTTGACCTTTGTCGCAAATAAATAGCTGATGCAATTTATCTGTTTGTCGATTGCTGGTGTAAGAGAGACAACACGGATACAGTAGCATTCAATACATGGTAGAAAGCCATTTTTAAGATAATAAAAAATCGCCTTAAACTCTACCGCTCCCATCCTTCCAGTTTTCCTAAGAAACCTTTTTATCACTTAAAACACTAAAGCAGTCCTTTCAGAATATTCACGATAAATTTGTACTTGTACCTGCAGACAAAGCTTCAAACAACATCATTTTTGTCTGACGACTATATTACAAAAATGTACTGAGTGCTGAGTTATCCACCACCTGTTCTTACACTAGCACCAACCTTGACTTTCAGACAGTCATCCACAAACATAAAATGATATTGCATAATTTCAATATCAAAATAGAATCAAGGCAAGAAAAACTTCCTTCACTATACTGGATTCCTAAGCTTCATAAAACACCATACAAATCACGAGTCATAGCTAATGCCAGCTCTAGCAAGACCACTTCCATTTCTAAACTACTTACGTTTTGCCTTACAGCCGTTCGTAATCACGTTGCTAAATATTGTGAAAAAGTGTATGGAAATGCAGGAATCAACATTTTTCGGTCTATTAAAAATTCTTCAGAAGACAAGTTACGTAGTTTAAACTTTCATTGCTCTGCAGTAAATTCTTACGTTTTCTCTACGCTGTAAACTCATGATTTAATTAAGATCAAATTGATTGTTCTTATTGAGAAAATATTTGCTAGAGAGCAACGTATATATATTGCATGTCATGAAAGTAATGCATTTTTAACCAACACTTTCTTAGAAAAGTTTACTATGTGGACTTGCACGGATGTTTGTGAAGCTCTATGTTTACTATTAGACAATATTTACATAAAATGCAGTGACACTTTATTAAGACAAGTCTTCCTATGGGAACCATTAATTGCAGATTTGTTTTTTATACTGCTTTGAACGTGATTTCATGTTAACTTTATCCTCTTCGAACCAAAGCCATATTATAGAGGCTTCAATTTAACGTCACGCTATCTTGACGATATTCTAACTATAGATAATCCGTTCTTTTCTCAAATGATCCATCTGATTTACTCTCCAGAACTTACCTCTTAATAAAGCAAATAACTGACATTTAAATGCAGCATTTCTAGACATTGAGATCGCTATTTCCAATGACAACGACTCTACTAAAATCTATGACAAGAGAGATAATTTCATCTTTAGTATTGTGAATTATCAATACCTTGACGGTAATTCACCTCAAGCTACCTCCTATGGCGTTTACATATCACAACTTACAAGGATTGCACGAGTTTGTGTTAAAGTAGAAGATTTCAGTGCTAGAAACCGGTTTATTCCATTTAAACTGTTACAGCATGGCTTTCGTTTTCACAAATTCAAATTCTTTCACCGCAATTGAGTTAATTGCTTCTAAGTATAATAACAGTATGAAAACACTTATGCAGAAAGGCATACGCAATCCTGCAATTTATGGAAATGTTTTATACAAGTTACAGAAAATCAAGGTTCTCAATAACTTTTCTGACCACTTTACAAAACTTATCAGAAAATTTATTGCTGACGGTTACAACCCGGGAATCCTTCGGTGTACTGCATTGCTTGTAATTGACCCTTTCACATTCAAGAACATGCATTGCATTTAAATTACACAATGACGAGACAGGTCGATTGAGACTATATGAAAACAGTGACTTAAAAGCCATAATTGCGCTGTCACTGATAGATTTCTTGTCTCTTTATCTCTCCAGTCGTGCCCTATATAGGTGAGACAACTTGAACAGCCTCCATGCCTTTTACGTGAGATTTCACAGTAGGTATAACATCGTGATTTTTGTACCTTTATTGTATAATATGCCAACTGCGGATAAATCCTCGGCTTTTTATGATATGTTAAAACTTATCAACCTATTAACACTTAACAATGCTACATTTTATTTTGATGGTTTGGGTTGTTTTCTTAAATCTGATGATTTCCTTTTATTTTTTACATTTTACTTTTGACACTTTAGGCATATGACGTCATGGCATTGTATGACGTCATTTTATTGTTCTAAATATATACTAACCTGGTATTCTTTTTATCCCACCATCTACAGCTTTTCAAAGGGAAACATTTAAATTTACCGCTCCTGCTCCTCCTTTACATGATCTGATCATTCCAATGCAATACACGAAATTCATGCGCGAACAGTAGAGTAATTCGGCTATAAGAAATAGTTCTATTTTACAATAAAAAAATAAGACAATAAACTTGTTATTTTTTTTTTAATTTGCGCTATACATAAGATGTAAATTTATTGATTACGACAACTAAAAATAATGGTTAGAAAAAAAGAACAACAAAAATCACACCCTCGTGTCAAGTTATGCATGTAGTGTGTAATGTCAAGGCCGTGTAACATTAAAGTTGCTACGCACTTGGCACTAAGAAACGCGAATTACATTCAAGGTTTGTGTGTGTTTGTGGATGTAACAGACAGTAGCTCATGGATTTTAATTGTTGATGAAATTATGAACATTGAATATAGCGTTTTAAAGTTTTGAAGATAGTTGTGTTTTTGACAGTGTGACTTGCGAAATTTGGAGAAATGTTGGGATTGGAGGTGGTGGGTTGGTGTTCATGTTTACGTCTAGAAACTGTGATTTTTAGCACATTTGTCCAGATCTGTGCAGTCAGCTGTATTTGGTTCGACTAAAGATCGAGCTCTATCTAAACCATTTTAATGTTCATCATGTAACGACATTTGATCATCAGGGTCTGTCCTAAGATTAGGCAGATGATGCAATCTGAGACAGTCACGACAGATTCAAGATCAATTTCCTTCTCAAAAATGTTCGGATTAACGCCAGATTTTGCCTCGAAATCCTCGTAGCTCATCTCTTTAACACTGCTTAGGTTTTTACACGATTCTTCATCGCATTCTTTCAATTCACACTAAATAACATCAAAACAACGGTGACTCGCATGAACAGACATTTCGACAGTTTTTTTTTTATTTTTGCAGACTACAAATTCGTACCTTTATTATTTTTATTATTATTACTAAAGTTTAATCATGTTCCTGTATTACATGCTGTTTCATTTTTCTGAGTTATTTTTTTTCAAATTTTCTATATCATTTTTAAATAAAACTTCGGAACATTGCGATCAACTGTCCGGTTAGCTCAGTCGGTTAAGAAGCTGCTACTTAAGTTTTTAATCCTGCAGGACAGAGATCGAAACCGCTGTCATCCTTTTTTTAATTGCCTTTCTTGCTCTATTTAACCAATCTTTATATTATGGACATTTTTCGGGTGACCACAAGCATAATTACGGGATAAATGAGTTTCATTCTCGTAAACATTCCTGATCGTTTCGTCAAAAAAGTAGTCCGGCTTTATAGCAGGTGCGCGAATATCGGTTGATAAAGCTCATCTTTATCACACGGGTTATATCAACCGATATTTACAGAGATGGTGGGATAAATAATATGATCAGCGCTTGGGCTGTTTTATTTCAAACTACTCTCTCATTTGGAATTTTAAGGTTGCCGAGGCTTTAATCTACTGTACATACTGTACATATGTTGATAGTTTATTTTATTACTAGATATTTTGTATAAGTTAATTGTATCTGTTTAACTACCGATAACTCCTTTTCTTATTTACCTTTTGAAAAAAATATCAACGGTAAATCCTGATAAGCCAGTGCTTTTATTATTTTACATACTTTTTAAACTTTCCAAGCATTATCTGTAAGATGTCCTTTTAATACTCTAATACTAATAGTAATAGAATAATATTCTCACTGTGTTAAAACTCTTATTTCTGTAACATTTATTATATCTTTTAGGCTAACACTACTAGACTAAAATTCTTTGTAACTATACAGGTGCTAATGAATGGGTTTGATTTTTCTATTATAATTGGTCATCAGCAACTGTATACCCATCTGTAACTAGTTTTGCCGTAAAAATAACTATATATAACTCCTTTTTAAGTTTCATGTTCTGCAGATGGGAGAAATGAAAGCAAAGCATTACTTTAATTTAATAACTAAACACTGCACCTTACCTTCTCATATTTATTACACACTCTGTATGGAACTAAAAGGGTGCGCATGTCTAATGTCAGCTCGGGGCCAACATGTAATGCGCTGACACTATGTGCTTAGGAGTCATGTTTAATTTAAAGACGATATCCGACTGTCCTGGGCCAATTTTTGTATAAAATGAAACAAATAAATTATTGTTTAGCTGAAAAGGTCTCGCGAGTTACTATTTGTTTTAATGTCCTACATCTATATTTTTATTAGTTTTGTAGTGTTGTTTTACTTTGCACCGACACTGTACAGGAAATCAGTCTCCACGAAAGAAATTTCATAACACAGGATGTTTCGTACATGCAATTTATTTCAACTAACACATTTCCGGAAATTAAATATTAAGAAAGGAAGCACAATGATGTAATCTCATTATCACTAGAAAATGTTCAAATTGCACGACAACTTGTTACCATCAATAACTGGGTCAATCTTGCGAGTTTCTTCTTTCTAGTGCTAACCAAACTACATACCAGTTACATTATATATACATATAGATCTATCTATTCTCTCTACACAGGTATATCTTATCTTACAAGAAAGAAGTTGAACGCTCTGTACAAAATCATAAAAAAACAAACAAATATATTTATGTTGATATAGTATATATCTCTGAGTGAACAAAGTCAATCACATATGTAAGCACGATCTTTAGACTTGTTACTTACAGACTTTTGCACGCATGCATGTCTTCTTAACGTCATTTAGCACTACCAGCATTAGCTTCCTCTATAGGTATTTAAGGCACCGGCCTGCATATTGTACTCGAAAAATAGTATTTTCAAAAAGTGAAACAAATGCATTAAAAAGAAGGAGCAATGAGAATAAATTATTATTTATCTTCACTTTATGGGTAAATTTCAAGATTTTGCTCATAAAACAAAGCAGGAAGCATGGTCGAGCAGTTTCTCCACCGTGCAACACGTACTGCTGCGTAGTGCTATAAATTTTCTGTCCGTAATTTAGCTATCTCAAAGGACTTGTGATATCTGCATTTTGGCATCTAGTTACACCAATATTTTGGTCTAGTTTATTTAGGGGCGGGGAAGATTCCAACTTGCAACACTATTTCGAGTTCACTGTATTTATTTAAAATTTTAACCAATGCTGTGGCTATATTTATGAGCTATGGCCATTTTGTTGAAAACTTGGGATTTTGAGAGATTAATTTTATTTGGGTCATGTCCAAATAATAATTGAGCATGTGACTAATATGTCAATAAATTTAGTGAAAATGCTCTATCGAATTATTGACATTTTTTTTTTCGACTTTAAACAAGACTTTTAGGTTGAGACCTCTTTTATTCCAATGGCTGAAGATTAAAATAAGACACCAGTTTCTACTGCCCTGTCATCAAATTAATTAATTACATAAACCTAATATTTAAATAGTTTTTCTTTTGTTTAAACCTAAATAACAACACTTATTCTACATTGAATTATTTTCTAAAGTAGAAATTGAGATACACATGTAGTCGCAGGACCGGATCAAGAACTTTAAAGCTGTAATGAGGGATGGAGCGAAGACTAAATTTAGCATGCGTTCTTGTGGAGTCGGTGGATATGCTTCCACGTCAAAAAAATGTTTCTAACATGTCGGAGATGTGTTCTAAAGTGTATCTGGACAAAATGTTAATTGTTTAAATGGTTTTATTATACTGACTCTAAAAGTCTGGTAAATGCGAGCACATAAATCCTTAGCAACATTACTATTTTTGGTCCGAATTCTTTTCAAAAATATGCCGAAACAGGTGGACCATACACTGCAGCTAGCCTACATTTGTAGCTCCGTTTGCCCACCTTCAGGTTTTCAGCAAACAATCATTGCAGTATCGTCGGATTTTGTGCTTAACAAATATACATTAATATTGCCTGAATTGAGATTTCATTTGGCAGTTTGAGAATGTGATGTGCATCATTTCGATGGAGAGTATTTATGGTAATTACAACTAATACTTATAAAAATTACCAAAATTTCCATGTGAGTCTGCAATGAATGATATGACAAACAAAACAGTACTAATTTGCCGGAAAGGCTTTATTAAATGTTGGACCACACGGAATACAACTTTCAGCAAATACAATGGAAAAAAACCCAAAGCTTATCTAAGCAATTCTAAGATATTTAAACCTTACCATTTTTCTTCGGCACATCAACCAAGCAAAGCGTTTTTCTCAAATCTTCGACCAAAATATAACAGACTGTGCCTACCTCGTAACAATTACCATAGTGTTCCAGTACACTCTTTATTTGGATTTTAGAAAAAAAAGATATTTTCTATAATTGCCAAAAGCAACACATATCGTGCAAAACTGTATTAGCTTAAGAAAACATAACAACGGTAAATATTAACAAACAAGCAACATTTTTCTAATACATGTATACATATATATTTTGAATTTTGGGCAACACAAAACATAATTAAATATTTCTAAATAAGTGCACTTTCGGTTAAACATATTATGGATGTGTTAAAATGTTTGAAGTAGCGTGTCAGTGAGTCTTACTGCTCTGCCTCGGCGCCCCACATCTATGTGAAAAATGACTCACACATCTGGTCATTACCAATAGGTAATTTCAATCTGAGCCACGCTGAACAGTTAGCTATTTTAATTCTGTGCGCATGCGCGTAAAATATGTGATAAAGGATTTGATACTGATGTGTTAATGGAACTTCAACACATCATCTTATTATCAGACTAGTTAACCTCTTATTTTTCTTAATGATTATAAGAACAGCAAAACATACTGTTGGAAACGTTCATTGTCTATGTACATTGTTAATGAACTCCTACATGCAATTATGACATAGCCTTTACATATCGGACAAGAGTATTTAAACAAGTGTTCCTATTGAAGAGGCTATAATCAATCCAGATCGGAGACCACCGATCCGCACGTGCTTTGGTCGCAACATGAACTGTATGGTTTTCAGCCAACGCCAGGCCAGTTCCGTTATGGACCTCTGGATGTCTGTGACCCATGCTTAGAAGATGTATTAATATCTCAATATAGTATACACGTGTTACCGTTAATAGCCAGAACGTTGACCAAATATTCCACAATGACATTGATATTACTAATAGATTGCAATTTCTTCAAGGCTTGTGTCATGAACTAACCCGTAAACAGAACATCCAAGGCCTGACTTCGGAGGCCGGTGAGGATGAAATTAATCTGGAATGTTTACGTGACCAGCTGTTTAATTCAGTCAAGGCTTGTGATGAGTATCTGATGACATAAGCGTGAAACTCGCCAATAACATCTATGTTTTGGTTGCTGTACTAGATGGCATTTACTCAGCGAGCGATCCTAAGCAAGTGCCCAAACCAGTAGTAAACAATTGTAATGCTCGCGAATTCGATGATCTGAAACTAATAATTGCTCAAATGAGAGCCGATATCCTTCTCAATAGGCAAGAGACGTCTATCTTTCAGAAAAATGTTTGTGAAGACATTAAGATCCTGGGTAAGGAAATCTCCTCAATAAAGAAGTCAGCTTTCAATGAAGATGAAGGACGTCGAGTATAAGATCGCCACCATTCAGCCGTCAATTGATCGTCTGTGCGACGATCGTTGTAGTGGAGTCACCAGCTTAAAAATGAAATAAAAGTGTTAAACAATGACTTTGCGTCGTTCCAAGATCACTCTATAGCAGAAGTGGAGACACTCCGTGAAAATGTCTTTCGAGATAATAAAAATAGTTGATAGGAAAATCTCAAAGATTGAGGCAAAATTAACAGACACGGAAAGCGGAAAGAGCATGAAATCAGATTGCAATCATGCGGTTAATGAGCATCCCAGGGACCCTTCGATTACTGACGTCTCACAAATATTGTAGATAGTGCCATGCCAAACACCTCTTAAGATGTTGTCATAGTGATGGTGGCATAGTGATTACACAAGACAAATGTGGCTACACACAAAGAACCTCAAGACCAGGCGTTTTATAGCTTAATTATAGAAAAACTTAACTCGAGCTCTGTGGGCAAGGATCAATATGACACATCAAGAGCCACAACCTCACATCCGATACCTCGTCGTGTTGGAGGTGTCACTGTTGTACCACATGATACACACTGCGAACCGAACGCCAATGATAGACGCGACGGCAATTATCATGCAGATGATGATGATGACGATTTCATCCAGTTTGTGAGGAAACGGCCGCTACAGTTTTATGTTGGAGGCTGCCTAAAATCAGTTAAAGAAAATGCTATCCGCTCGGTGGCCTTAAGGCGTGGAGTAAACTTAAAGCATGTGACGATCTTCAATCCAAACCCTCTTGATGTAGCAGTGATAAAAGTATCCGCCACCGAAAGTGATGCTAAGCTGTTGACAAGTGGCAACTTCTGGCCATCCGGAATCATCTGCCGACCTTGGATGAACAGAAAGCCACGCCATAGACCGCCACGTGAACCTAATGACAGAACTGGCGTGGAGCACATGCAACACCGTAGACCTTACACACATTCCAGCACGAGTGAACATTAAATATATCTTGCTTACGAATGAAACTGAAACCATCTGTAAAACAGAAAGTTATATTGTAAGTAATATGTCAATATTGATTCTTTATACTTGGAATGCTACAGGCATTATGTCGAGCGCATATTACCTACGTCAAACTTTCAAAATTTGTTGTATTTCAGAACATTGGTTAAGAAATGACAAGTTGTTCTTTATACAAAATATTCATCCTGCTTATACTGGGATTGGCAATATGTCGACAGATGTTGTTCATAATAGCAGTGATAAAGGTAGAATGGTTCTGTTATGGCGGTCTTACTTGAATGCCTATATATATGTATTTGCAAGATGTTATTAGCAGTTACATTAATAGACGTCGCCTTGTCATGTGGGAGATTTTAATTCACATCTTCAGGGCAAAACCTTTATCAGGCCGAACAATAGTCGTAGTAACGAACTGACCAACTTACTTAGTGATAATAATTTAGTAGATGTAGATACACTGCCAATATGCACTGGGGTGCCCGAACGCTTGTCTCTTATAACGGCTTATCCTAATCGTTGATCGACCATAATTTTTATCCCTGTTGAAAGTGTTGATTTATTACATACATCATCTATTTCTGGTATGCTGAAGGGGATTACAGTGTGTAGTACGCACGCAGCTCAGAGAGAGGGAGTTTTTAACATTTTAGAAAGCCCCGCTAGCGCTTCTTTGCGAACTTCTAGGATTTTTTTTCGAAACTCCTCCATGTTCTCCAGAGGTGCCTTTTCCGCACGGACCTCCCGTTTCAGGTCTTCGAACTTCTGGAGCTCTTCTAGAACAAGCATGAACTCGACGACAGAAATATTCACGTCTGCCAGGGCTTTGCTCACGATGTCGGAGATCGTATTCAGCTTTGCTCGGGCCATCGTCTCGATGCGCCAATTCTTAACGAGTTTATGGGATATTCGCCTCCCAGCCACCTTGCCTGCCAATAGCAGAGAGACCCGCGCAACCAAGAGACCCAATTCCGAGCCCTACAGCGATCAGAAGGAATACGACCGTCAATATGAGAAATACACCTCCCTTTCCGAGCCCAGTGCCAACGGTCGCCAAAGTTCTCTTCGTTGGGTTTACATAGCCTTGTCGAGTCCTTTGAGTTCCCGGAACCGCATGAGGTGGGACTTCGATTGTTTTTAACGCAGTCTCCTCCATTGCAGAAAGGGCGGGGGCTGCTCTGTAAAAATCTGCCACCTCAATGTTTCTGCCAGCACTAGCGTGCATCACTTCGTCCAGTTCTCTATCAACCCGTATTTGGGCGACTGTTTGGGCGGGTAGAGCAGGAGTCCTATCGCGGAGCCCCCAGTCCGAGAACCCGAGTTCATCCCGGAAAATGGCCCGATCGCTTGCCCTTGTTGCTATAGTGGAAAACGCTAGGGGTCTTCCATTACTTCTGTTGACCAGATTAATATCTGGGTGGGCCCTCAGGCGGAGCTGACTCCTTCCGTCGATCGTAAATCTTTGGTAGTCCCGACCCGTAGGAGGCTGACCTTCACCCAATTCGTTGTATAAGTCATCGTCCGTTCCAGTAAGTAATTCAGTGGATAGCGAGGTAGTTGCAATATCGTGCGTGGCCGAATCCAACCGGTCACCGTAGTCTTGCAGCGGGATGCCCTCGTCAAACATTATATTGAAGACACGGGTGGCTGGGTTCAATACAATATGTTTCAAAGCGCTTATGGTCGAAAGCTCAATCCGCACCGGCGCCTGAGAGAACCCATAGGAGCAAAGGGCATCCGCTAGTCGGTTATGATCACAAACGAACAACCACTCCACAATCGATCAGAATCAACAGCTCTAAGAGAGGTTTCCGAATATCGGCACCAACGATGCCATTGTTCCAGGAACAACCCGTTTAGCTTTCCAAATCAAGTTGGTCTCAACAGACGCTAATCGCTCAGTGGTTAATAATTTGGGTCGGTTATCGTTAGTTAAGAAGACGACGATTTAGATTTCCGGGAACGAGTCAATGGGTCTCGACGACAGTGATATGTCCGCATGTTACATGGACCTCTGGAAAACGGAAAACGAGCGGGCTAATGCCCAATACCAGGATATCACGGATACAAGAAACGTCAAACGAATAAGACTGAATGCCGAAACCTGACTGCTCAGGCGAAGGATGCCGCTATCGCCAAGGTTTACGTCAACCGTTTCTCCATCCCACTCGATTTCGAACTCTTGGAGAGTCGCATGTCCTTCTTTCAATCCGCTTTCGGCGATAGATTCGAGTAAGAACTTACGTTCAATGATTATGGGCGCGTTGTCAGGGCGACCGGCGATGATAATGCTTAACTCTTAATCGGGGACATTGCCTTGGAGTTCGAGGTGGTGACCAACAGGGAGTGGGCCGAAAAATCCGCAACCAGTACGCAGGGAATATGTCGATCCTCTACGACCGGGTCCTCCGTCACCGCAGGATATTCGCGGATAAGTCCGACACGCTGTGGAACATGAATGTCCCCGCTTGTTCGATGAAGTGTGTCTTAATGCTCTTCGAGGAACCGATTAAGCCCTTTCAACGCCAGGGCGAAGGCTTCTATAACCCCAAGATCACGAAAGTTGAGGACACTGTCGACGGCATCCCGAACAAGCTCAATGCTCAGGGCATGCGCCCTTACCAGACATGAGACGAGGTCAGACAACTTATAGCGGGTGGAATACAACGGCACCCCGAAGGGGCCATGGTGACTAAGAACCTCGGGCTCCACGCCTGTAACTGTGGTAAGTACCTCACAGAGGAGTTCGCTTTCTGGTTGGACTTAAGGTCCAGCGATGACGACGGCTTGCATGGCAACGGCCGCCAGATCGAAAACGCCAGCGAGGGGATCACAATTCAGCTCGCCAAGGAAGCGGAAGCTCGGTGGGCATTGAAGATATACCTCTTCGTCCTCATGAACGCACAGCTCAACATCGAGAATGGACAATTCGTATCGGTTATTTACTGAAGAGCACCACTGGGCGATAATTTGCGGCATAACTGGCTGCGCAAAAACGAAATTCGCGCTTGACCTCCTCGAGGGCCCATTCCTCGGCCAATGAGGAGATCGGCAAGCTCTACGCCCGATATGAGGCTCGACTGGGGGCTAATATGACGAAGACTTTTGGCTCCGCAGCGGTCCGGATTTACACTATAGTGGTTATCCAGCTGCTCCCGATCCCACCTGTTTGGCAGTATTTCGCTGACCTCGAAGCAGATCCGTTCGTTGGACATGCCTTAACTTCAATCACCTGCGAGCGATACTACCCATGTACTCCTATCACAGTAATGCTAAGCACTTTTAAACATTGCAAAGCATCCAAGCATGCATCGACTGAGCAAGATGGCGCAACCTACCACAGCGACAGAGGGGCCACCGGGTTTGAAGTCGACGGAGGAGGCGCCGCCAGAACAGATGGATTAGGCGCCAGTAAAGAAGGCGACTAGGAGCACGGACCCTAAAAAGGTCGCTGCTGGGCGGGCGGGGGCAGATGCGAGAAAAAGGAAGCAACAAAAACTCGTAGATGATTTGTGGCACCTTAAGGCGGAGGAGGCGGAGCGCCCGGCGAACGATCGCAAGCCAACTTCCCCGTCAGACGATCACAAACCCCCGCCACCTTCAGCCACGCCTCAATGGCTGATGATCGCTGGAGTAGTAGTAGTCCTAGATCTATCAAGGCGCAGTGTTAGCTAGACTCACAATTAGCTTTGCTCGCCTAGGCAAGGCAGCACTCGGATGGGGCGTACCCTAAACTGGAATTCACCACACGAGACGTTGGCATGACCATAGTCGGCGCCACCCCCGCGCTCGCCACCAGAGATCTCCTCGTCAAGCAAGGTATTATCCCCGCTGATATATTGAAGTGGCGCCTATTTATAATACCATTGCCATGATGATGGGCGACGCGCTCGCCAATGCGGTGGCGTTCACCAAAAACAATCATTTGTTTAGCCTATTTAAGGACTCCGACATCGAAGAAGAACGTCGACGCCATGACCTCGCCGTAGAACAGTTTCAGGCAGCTCAGGCTGCTTGGGCATAAAAAAAGACCCAGCACATCGATTTCATTCAGGACGAGCTTCGCCGGCAAGGACACGCCGTCCAGTATGTAGATTCTGCCAAGCAGGAGTAAGCTCTGGTTATGCCAAACAAAAAGCTTGATCACACTGGACCCGAGCCCCAGCTGACCGACTTCTACCATCCGTCCGACGATCAGAAAGCTAGAGAGAATGGATTTATCGTCTGGGTCGCGGATTACTACTTAGAAAAGCAGATAAATTTATAATGTCTCCTATTCTTTGCCGCCACTTATATACACAGCCTTCGAATACCATGGTTTTTCCCGTGAAACTGTGATGCTGGAAGTAGGCTACGCCGCTCAACGGCACAAAGTTCCTGGGACCTTATGCTTCAAGATCGATGTCGCGCATAATTCAATCAATAGCTGGCCGAAGGATGAAAGGAATATGATGCGTTTCGCAGATAGGCTGCTAGCAGGCCCGACTAACCTCTGGGCAACAACTGGGCAGCTAACCGAGCCTGTAGCTTCTGTGTGTTGGAGGTTAATCACGCTATTAGAGTATATTCATAGATCAGAAGCTGGCAAGATTACACTACAGCCCGAGGGGCTACTGGAAGGGGATAACGGCGATACCAAAACTGGCGCCCGTGGCTAGGGTTTCTGGGTCCCAGGCTCGGGATTTCCTTTAAAAGCAGGCCAACCGACACATTAAACTCACCTCCCCGCGCCACATACCGAGGCCCAAGTTCGACGTTTCAGTACCGAACGAAGTGCACCAAGCCGATCTCTTATTCTTACCACACGACGCGGTTCGACATACAACTATGCTCTGACTGTTGGCGATGAGGCCAGCAGGTTCAAAGTCGCTGAACCGCTTACTACGAATGAGGCTAAAGAGGTCGCTCTCGAGCGGATCCACAAGGAAAGTTGGGAGGGGGCCGCTGCGCTGGTCGAAACTGCTCCAAGTCGATCCTGGGCGCGAGTTCATGGACTCCTGTTCGAAATGCGACTGCCAGAGGACCAGCAGTCAATGGAGTGGGTTGGTAGGCTGCCCTCGGCCAGTGGACGTCATCAAGGCCGAATTCGTGACACAATTTCGTTGGTTGTTCCCGGCCGTTTGGTTGCCCTTAAGGATCAAAAGCTCCAGTCCGGCGCTGGTGTCCGCTACCTCTACCAGGCCGGCGAACCGGAGGGCGGCCGCCGACGTGCGACGTCCCTTGAGGTCTTCCGGATAGTGCGCTCTGTTAGTAAGCCAGATGAACCACTCCTCTATCACCTAATGGATAGACCGGGGCGGGGTTTTGTGCGAGAGGAACTCCTTGTGGTGCCCCCAGACACCCAATTACCCTGGATGGCGTGCTCAAGCGTTGAGAAGCATTCATCCAGGTGGTAGGCCAGATGGTGACAAGGATTTTTTGTAGCCTGTATTAGAGATATATAGGTGGCTTAGTAAGCATTGATATGGCGTTAGCAACATTCATCACACAGATTAGGGGCGACCCCTACCAAGCCTGCAAAATGGCGCATCTGGCGAAAGTGAACAGGATCAATCTAAAGGCGTGGCCCAGGAAAATTTACATCCCCGCGTTTGAGAAGAACGGCGTAACCTCCGAGTCCTTCCTGGCGAGCTTAGAGCTCACCATGGAGTGCAAGGGGCTTTTGATCGATGGCTCTACCTGCAAGAACCTGTCAGTGCCGCCGCGCCACTGGGTGGAAAACCCACGCGCCGCGGACCCTTTCTACGAGGTTATCCCAAATCTAAGACGGCAGCGTGGTAACGGCGTACTACAGCCCGGTCGAGGCCCGGTTGTCCCTTTCCATCAAATTCTCGCCGGACGTGTCCGACAATAGCTGGATAGACAGGAAGACCTACTCTGAACTCTTGATCCTAGACTACTTATCGCTGGACCGCATACGGCGCTACATGGTTGGATTCCGCCACTACGACTACCACCCTCTGCAGGCCGACCCCGAGAAAACCTGGAACGTCCAGTCCGTAAACCTCGAAACCTTCGTAGTTTCCTACGAAGTCGTTGTCCCGGACATCAACTTCATCGATCCTCTTGAAAAGTCTGAGGATGTAAGCAACGCTCTGGAGCTCGCCAAGAAGGATTGGAAGTTCAAGTACGGCTACATGTTCCGTGGGGCAACCAACGATATCTTGTACAGCTCACCTCTCCTAGAATTCGTCCGCGAGGTTTACAGGTGTCCCGTTAAGCCCGCACCTGGATTCGTACGACCGCCAAGAACTGCTCCCGCTCCTTGCCTACCTCGAGGGCGACAAGGACAATTTCCTGGCGCTATTCCCGCAGTAACGGCCGCGTTTTTCCCAGTACGATGCTTACTTCGCGGCCCTGATCACGGCTATTGAAGGCGATTCGGACCCAAAAAGAATCCGAAGAACGGCGAGCCGCCTCAGCGGGCAATTCATACTGCCAAACTCCTCCGCTATGATAGAGGAAACTATTCTCTACCCTGATTTGGTCCATCTCTATCTGGATACTCTTCTGGAGATCTTTGTGCCGTAGGCCAAGGTTCTGATCCCATCCTAGGCGAATCACCGCTTCGAGTCGAAAGCGATTTTTTGTGGACCCGCTGCCCGTAGATCTTGTGCCTGACGGACTAGAGAACGTCCATCACGTGGACGAATTCCACCTGCCCGATGAGTGCCTTCCGGTCCCGTCCGTGGCGGGTCTCCTTCTTCACAACGGCCTTCTTCACCCCTTAGGCTTTCTTGATGTTGGTGCCGGAGCTTTCCAGGATGGAGTACATTTTCGGCCTCAGGCCCACATATTCGGCGATCGGCCGGCCGGCGCACTCGTCTTTCATTTTGCCGAGCACTTTCTTGTTGGCGTTCGAGTGGATCGTAGGTGTCGTACAGGTGAGCTTTCTCACCCATATACCGGTAGAGGTCCTCCCTTTCGACTTCCATCATAGGCTTTCCGTGTCGGTGTAAAGAAGCCGGCAGCGGTCTCCGTACTGGGCTTTGAGCTCGTTGTATTAGAAATCATACACTAAGCATTTTGACAGGTCGAGAATGCTCATGCCGACATACACGGGCCGGTTGAGGTTGAGCTGCTTTTTGAACACCTGGATGGCCGCTAGGTCGTCGTCGAAGATTGTGGTCCGGTGGAAGGGGTGGTCTATGAGCTTCCTAAGTCGACTCTCCGGCGGAGGTTTTCAATAGTTTTCCCAATCACCGAGTTGTTCAGGAGCTTGTGGCCTCGGCTCTCCGCTCCGTGTTGAAGCAAATGTAGGGCTCCATCCACGGGCTCTGGTTAAGCAGAACCCGGTGGATTTTTGTGACCCTCATTCCGAGAGAGGTGTATATCTGCAAGAGGAGCACGTAGCGCTCTTTCACCCTGAGATTCGGCACCAGCTTACTCACCTCGCGCCCCGAGCCGGCAACAACTTTCTGGTAGTCCGAGAACTAACTTTTCTAAACCACCATCGATTCCGCGGCTAGGTAGTTCTCGTTGTGAGCTTCGTGGAGATCTTCTGGGTACTCAAGATCGACTTCGAGGATGTAGACCACCCGGGAATCCTCTGCTGGAGCTTTTCCGGATTACCGTGATCTTCGCCTTTACTTTAGAAATGACCTTCATAATTAGGTGAGAAATGTTGACTCGTAGGTTTTGGAAGACCACTGGTATAGTGGTTGTCTTTGGGTTAAGTCTCAGCTTTAGGTTAAGGCCTTATGGGCTGCTCCTCTGTATTGCCCTGTGCTGTGGCAGTGGTCGCGGACTCGGTCTGTTTCAAGTTGCTTTTCACATACATGGCAGGTAGTAGCAGCATTGTAGGCTTTCCATTCAGCTTGTGCCATGTTCATGCTTTTTGGGTGAGCCAACACTTCCTCGATTTTGCACTCCTCTACCTGAACGGCCTTTAAGAAGTGTTCTGTCGCATTGTGACCCCGGTATTCGACTGGTGGCTCTGTTTGGTCATCATACCGCACCACTCATACCACCAATAACTGCAAGCCTCGTGATGTTGTGTTTTTTAGTGTTACAGTTGGGTCAAGCTCAATCTTGACGGTGGGCGCCTCAAAGTCAGCTTAGATGATATAAGGTGCCGGGAGGTTAACTTATGGTTACCCTCTTTGGGCATCTTCACTCTTACCACCGTTTGACCGATGCCCCGGCACTCTGGCTTGTGAGCTTCTAACAGGTCTACCCTGAAATAAGTGTTCAGACAACGCTCGCAGAAGTCTTCCCCTTATGCTTGCTCTCCAAATACAAAAGAAGTTTTAGACTTTCACCCAGTTATAGTGGGACTTGCCGGCCTTCTAAACCAACAAGAGATTGATCCTGGGCTTGTCTTCTTGCAGTATGCTTAGGCGGTGTACAGTTACCCCCTTGTCCCAGCCAAACACGTTGACAGCCAAGTTGTTCTGCCGCTCGAACTTGGGGATTTGAGAGATCCGAGTGGGTGCGTCAATCCCTTCAAAGTTTAGGCCATATTCGGTGGGGTAATTAGAGGGCCTGTCCACATGGTCCCTAGCTGGAAACAATGCTGATCTGAGAGACCAGCGGAGGCAGTTATCATCTGTGTTCTTCGCATTTACAATGGTCTTCTTGTTTTGTACCTCATTTGGGAGTGGGACGTAAGATCCACCTCTTAGTGGGCGGTACCTGGCAATATCTAGCCAATGAGTCTGTACCTGATCTACAACCCAGGCAGACCCTCTTTGTGTCCAGTCCTCGAGCGTTTCTTCGATCCTGGGAAAACTTGATTGAGGGCCCCCTTGATTTCCCCTTCCTGCAGAACAACCTCCTGCTTATGACGCAGCACGGGGTCCGTGTACTTTTCACTGCCGTCTGGGATGTCCTTCTGAAGCTGAACCTTTCGAGCCAGCTGGAACCTAACGCCTTTAAGGGCTTTTATCTTTTCTACTAGCTTGGCGCGAAGATAAGTTCTTCTTCCTCAGAGAAAGCTATAGGGTATGCATGTCTTTTTGGCCACATCCATCTGCCAGGCTCGGAGATAGCTGCTGAGCGCCCAGCGAGTTTTGTGGAATGAGGGGGCATCTTCTTTTTGCTCGAATAGATCGAGAATCTCTTCCTGATAGTCCGCGGTAGTTTTCAGATTCCTGGGAATTGGATCGAACTCTCTTCCAGGGTAGCCTTAAGGTTTCTTCTCTTTACTACCCTGGGTGGTTTCACTGGTGTTTGACGGCTTGGAGCTATTGGCTCAAACAGGCCGTCGGAATGGGTTCATCAAGAATTACACCTCGGGCTCGTATAATGACATCAAGCCTCTCACGTAGCTCTTGCAGAGCCGCCCTTGGCCTCGGATATGAAGGCCACTCTCCAGTCTCTCTCTGAAACTCTTCTCTCAGAAGCCGAGCCTTTTGTGCGTGCGTCGCCATGTCTGTACTCGTATATATTAGGCGTCAATATTACTATAGATGTATACGATGTCGCTATTATCTTATTGGTAATTTGTATTCTGATAAGTTGATTTATTTCCTTCTGTAGCTCTCTACGATTGTGAGCCCACGTTCTCCTATACCCACATTGAAACCATAGCTGTAGTTTGTTATTGACACCAACCCCAAAATTTGTGCATGGTCTATTCAAACGACCTCCGCGCCGTATGAGAGCCAAATGAATTCCACAGTATTCTCCTAAGCAACTCCTGTCACAGTGGTTTATGATTTACCACATACACGCGGTACACCATGGTACAGGCATATACTCAATGTTTGTGTGTATCTAATTGAAGATGTACGGTAAATGCATTACACTCAGTTAGTCCAGAGGCTTCTTTGGAAATCCCAATGTCTAGTGCTAAAAATAGAAATCTATTTACACGCTATAAATAGTTCAGTGTTTCAATACAGCAGACATGTTTTACCTTTTGCAACTGACTATGTGGTAAAAACCTTGTTCGGCGGCTATCTGCTGTCCTTTGGTACAAGATCCCCGTTTAACAAGTTTTTCATGTCTTAAAAGGGTCGTGGAAAAGAACCGACCTGGCGGCGCCTATCGTGTTAGGTAGAAACCCCGCCATCAGCTTAGATTGGGACAAGGGGGCCTAAAAAGATAATTGGTCTAGAACCCCCATCATGTATACTACTGTTTGACATACATCCCTAGCAAGGAAGAATTTAAGTTTATGTAGGAGATGTTAAAGGACATTGTCGTATTTTGATGTATGTTACCTTCCATCCTGCATTTTATTGCATTTGCTTCAAACCATTTAAGTGCGCTTTTAATACAAGTATGTAAAAATGTTAACGCTTGTTCTATTTCTTCCCAACAATTCACATTTCTTTTGTTTTACGGAGAAAACTTTATTGTTATTTACATTTTATCTTATACATTACTACATTGAAGTAAGCAATTCAAAATTGCGCATTCCTAGTCGGAAATTTATATTAGTGGAGGCAATTTGGATTATCCCCACCCCAGCATATTTTTTCGAAATAACCCGCCGGTCCCAATGACTTTGAATATCCGAAGTGTGAATGTAAGTTAAATATTAAATTGAAAATACTGTTATCAAGTATGTCATGAAGAAACAAACACTATACAATATTTTGTATATAATATGCGTTCATTTTCTTTGCAAATAGGACAAACCAAATCTTTAATGTCCTTGGTATGTTCTTGATATGTACCTAATTTAGCAGCAACTCTTTTATTTTACCTCCTCAGAGTAAAGGTAAATGGTCATTCAAATTTGTCCCTCAAGGCTGTGTTACCCTCTGCTGAGCATCACCTGGGGGTGGGTGGGTGGGGGGTTTACTTGAGAAGTTTCACACTTTGTTAATTGATAAGGAATCTTGGTTGGCTTACTATGTGTTAATCCAGTGTCTGTTTGACAGTTAACGAGTTAGGTGGGGGAAAAGCTGTTAAGTTGGTTTCACAAAGGTGCTTACAGACAGAATATTATCAGTTAATAAGCAAAAGTAACTTATAATTTGTTCAATCCACACACAATTATTGGTGCCTTTGCAAGGAGTGGTATTTTATCAGTAAAATATGGACGGCAACAACGCATTTTAACTTGTTAAAAGGTAAACAGAATAAAAAGCCTTAAACATTTTAATTTGACTTACTAAAGTATCTGTTATTTCTATAATAAATGTCAATAAACAATTCAAATTTCATAGACAACATTTTAAATTTAAATGAGAATATTTTGTTAATTAAGCATTCAAACGAACAGACAACTTTTGGGTAATATTTAATTTAAAGACCTAATGAAAGATCTCAGTTGAACGTGTTTAACAAATGTGAACGTTAAATAAATATTTACGTCTGTAGAAGATTGTTTTTTTATAAATGTCAATACCATTTCAAGTAACAAATTCCTTTTCTGGTAAAAGCATCTATCTATCTGTCTGTCTGTCTGTCTGTCTGTCTGTCTGTCTGTCTGTCTGTCTGTCTGTCTGTCTGTCTGTCTGTCTGTCTGTCTGTCTGTCTGTCTGTCTGTCTGTCTGTCTGTCTGTCTGTCTGTCTAATCTATCTAACCTACCTACCTACCTACCTACCTGCCTACCTACCTACCTACCTATTATATGTATATATGCGTGTGTGTGTCGTGTGTGTGTGAAAGTGTGTGTTTGTGTGTGTGAATATGTAAGGATATTATTATGATTTAAAAGAACTTCTTAAATAGGTTAAAGTCAGTTGACTTTATGCATACATACAATGGTTTTACAACAACGCAATGGCTAGGATTGCATACTTCATCAATGGCTACTACCCACCTGGAATAATCCTTTTTGATGCACTAATCAATATACTTCTTTGTATTATTCAGACTAATTAGTTAGAGTAAAGTTAAACAAGTACAGCAGTCAAACGGAACACAGTCGGAGTGTTATTTAAATGGTAATGCCTTGCGTTAATATTTATCGACATAATCATAGCTTATGATTGATGTTATTGAATAACCTAAATGTTGAAAACCACGTGTACCTAAGCATTTATTTATTTTTAGTAGGCATTGATGTGCATAAAACGAGTATGTCCTTTATTTGATGCAAGTATACGGAGGCCACTTTGCAGACATAGACGTTTTACTTTGGCATTTAACCAAGTCGAGGAATGTTCGTGACATTTTGTTAAAAGTGGCAGAAATAGATAAAAACATTGAAAGATACCGTTCTAAGTAGGGTAAACCATCAGAGCCTTACAATGACACGCTAATTTTGACTCTTGCTATGTTATTTAAACTAATAGAATAATGAAAGCATTAGGCATCTCATGTTTGAATCTTTCAAAAATTTGAAATAACAGCCATAGTTCTAAGGCATTTTAAAGAACTATGTAAATTGTCTCAATATAAAATTCTGCGAATGAAATGCCAACGACAATGATTACCCTGTCGTTAGCTGTTATGTATTTTCTCTATAAATACACTGGCACAAAGCAGTATTATACCATAATTTTAAATCCAGCGAGGAATGGAAATATTCAGTGAAGCGAAAATGGTTACCAGTGGGAAAAAAGGTAAAGTTTTCTTATTACATTTTATGTATCGGAGTCCATTGAAATAGTGCCTGAGCTCATGGCGTTTCCTTGCTTTAATTAATGGAATTAACAACAAACATGCCTTCTTACATCAATGACTTAGGCCAACATGGCTTGAAGATATTCTCATTGGTGTAAGCAAAGAGGAATACTGAAGTTTATCTTATATTCAGATATTCAGGAAACAGTTCACTCTATGTTAAATATGTGTTAATTTATTAGCACTATATATGCATCCGTCTCTCTCTCTCTCTCTCTCTCTCCATCTATCTCCCTTTCTACCTTTCTTTCTATCTATCTTACTTTCTTCCTATGCAGCCATCTATCTATCTATGCAGAAAGAGAGAGGAACAAAGAGAGAGAGAGAGAGAGAGAGAGAGAGAGCTAGGGAGAGCCAGAGAGATACAGAAAGAGACACAGAGAGAAACAGAGAAAAAGAAATCATTTTGCCCTTTATTGTATCATTAACCACACATGTTGTGTTTTTTGTTCAAAATCTTTACTATATTTACTAAGGAAAACAGAATAGACTCAGAACCAGTCTTTACCTGCATCACAGAAAGTTCGTACTTAAAAAATGTCAGTCATATTCGCGAGTTGTTGTGTTTTAACGTACCATTGTTAAACAAAGATACACAAGAGCACCGTAGTTTATCTTCTTATGACCATGATATTAAGATCAATATAGTTATACAGGTATTTGGCTGATTATAATGCTTGCTCTGGTGACGAAAACGTGCGGTCATATGTGGGGACCTCGTGACACTGGAAGGTTTTGTACGGTGAAACCTCATTATTTCAATATATCCACATGCATGAACACATCGGACACCAACGAACCAGCCCCAAGCAATTGGTATGCTGCCGGCATGCAGTCTTCTACAGCTGACCATTTCCTGATGACTTACTGTCGGTATGTTTGTATTGCTATTTTATTATCTCACTACCAAGTTTTGCATAGTCTCGTCCGGGTGGCCAATGTATGTATTTACAGCCAGTCAAGGAAACAAAAAAGTGTGGACATAATACACACTGGATATGTTCCCACTGTCCTTTATTTATAAGATGTTTAGTTGCCAATGCTCCAAACTTTGTGCATATTGAATGTATTTCAATTGTTCATAATAGTTTCTGTTACAGTGTGTGTTAAGTTTTATTGGTGAATGTTCTTTTAGTTTTCACACTTATTTTTATTTACTCTGTTTATCTGAGATAAGTGCGAGGTTTGACCGTTCTGTTAACCAGGTGTACAGCTGCCATGGTCGGTTCTTTTGCCGAATGACTCTCTCAGGCGTCAAATGTCGGTTTTTCTCCAAAGTGTGTAATATCTAGGATAACTGTGTCATTTTACATTAACATGCTTGGGCCTGTGACATGTATTTAGCTTATTAATCTTAAAGAAACGTATTATATTTATATGTTGTGTCCTCAACGTGTGGTCCAAGGGTTCTTTTTTTCGCGCAAGCGCTCTCAAAGCAGTAAGCTTGAAAACAAAAGTATTTTTACAAAACATAAGCTTGAACTGGTTACTGCAAACCTCAACAAATTCTAACTTTAAAGGAACTGTCAAAGTGTGAACATTTTGATCACATAACGTAGTAGTTCGTTATATTTATTTACTTGTCCTTGCAATTGGGGCAAAGTAAACTACTTTGTTCCTTACAACTCTCTCTCCCTCTCTTTCCCCCCTCTCTCTCTCCGTCTAGCAGGTCTTGTGGTTGAATAGCGTTTTCAGTTTTTCTGAATGCAGCTTATATATTCATGGGTGTTTAAGGTATGCTCTGCATGCAAGGGGACATATGTCATATTTTGTGATAAATCTGCCCGTGTTTCTAGCCAAGAATTGGGAGTCGAACTTTTTAAAAGGTTTCAAATATAGTAACATCTAATGGCTGTAGCAAATTTGTGGTGTGTGCAGGCAAAACAAATTCCTTGCTGCTTCAGCCCACTCATATGTTGCAGGGCTTTTATGAGCGGCATGTCAATCATAGTTCAGCAGGATTTGTAGTGTGTTTTCGGTAGTAGATCTTGCATATGGTAAGAAGTGGTCTTTCAGATATCTTGTTTGACCATACTGAATCTGAAACATTACCAGCAGCACCATGCCCCCTTCATCAAATCAGAATTCAGATTATTGCCCTTGATAATGAAATATAGTTGTATGGAATTGCCCAAAGCATTAACTCATCTAATTATTGTTGTGAATGTTTGATTTTGAGTGTTTATTTTCAGTTTTGATTCCTGTCTCGTCTAGATTGTACTTAAACTGTGCCTTGTTTGTGAAGTTTTGTTTTTCTTTTGACTGCTCTTAGGTTGTCAAAATAACTTTGTATGGCCCCAGGGTGGATGCTTTAGCTTTTAGCCTTCAAGCTGACATTACTTTAAATGATGCAATATCATTTTGCCTACCATTTAGGGAAGGCACACAGCTCATATGGTTGCTTTTATCTTTCTAGCTATTTAATTTGTGTCGGAATTTTGACAAACCATACCCCAGCTCAGCTCAAATCTGCAAGTGCTCGACCTATTTTGTGAATGTCGTATCAGGACGAAAATCTTAAGGGTACATGTTCCCGAGCATTTCGACTCTAAGTGTTTAATGTATCACTCCAAATAGTATTGCTGTTTGTTACTGGAAATGTTTTAATATGATAGTAATTTTGAAATAAATGATAAGCATTAGGTGGGTGCACTCTTGTAAGCAACATTTCTTGTTTGCTCTATTTGAACTTGATTTAGTGTAGAACAATTTATATACAAAAATGTTTTATCTTTCCTTTTTAGTTTTAGTTTATTTCATACATTCCCTACGCGCACGCACCTGCCGGTCAAAAATGCTTATTGGGAAAGAGTCAAGTTTAGGTTAAGTTGGAAGACATGTGGTGAACTTTTTCGTGTTTTGCTTCGAAGGGAATAAATCTTAGCAGAACATTTACTATTCTAAAAGTGTTCATATGATAGAGATTAATTGCAGACAGCCGAAACAAATAGTGGATATGTTGTAAATCTAGCAATTTACGCCGCTATTACCATAGAAATGAATGAAATGTATTTCAGCTATTACTCCGTCAGTTTTCGATGTAACCAACACTACATACTCATCGTACAGTTTTTTATTGTTTCCAATAGCGTAACGATCGGTAATTCTCGATTATGCTTACGTCACGAATTGAGTGGAAGGCACGAAATGAGGAGACACTATCAAAGTTGCTTTTTCTAAAAACATATATTTACATACAGAGAAGCGTTAAAACTTAATTTTATTCTCACGTGTTACAACGTTATTATATGTTTGAATGTACAGTATTCTATTTTAATTGTCTGCTTTTTTTTGCTTTATAAAATGCTCAAGTATTGTGCTTATTTTGGCCAACGTCATAATTGGTTGTGAAAATAAAAAATGAGCTGACGTGAAATATTTTGGATTTATTATTTTAATTCTTTGCACTATAAAATGTATGTATTACCTTGCATATAAATAACCAGAAACATGCTTGATTTATTTTTGTAATTACTTGTGCTTATATGCAAATATAAAACAAAAAGATTAAACGTTTCACCTGTTATAACGTTAACCTAAAGCAGTCTCAGATGAGAAGGTACACAAATGCAGTAAATATTCATTATAAAACAACATATATATAAGAAGGATTAATTGGTTAGCGATTAATCAAAAGTATAACAGTATATATTACCACTTTGAACACCGATCATTTCATTTAACTGCATTAATTGTCGCATATTGGAGGCTATAATGCATGTCATTTTACATATAACAATAATTTATAATCGGTAAAAGAAAGTTCATTACGCATGGAACTTATTCCGAATATTATAGACTGTAGATGAGCACGAAATATATACGAAGCAATATTTGGAAAGACACTGTGAAGACCGATAATGACAGACAAAGACACCAAAGTAATAGCACTTTGTCAAGTATTTGATGTAAATTTAATGGTTATTAGAACATTTAAAGAATGGTTGATAGGATGTATATCCCGTCCTGTAGACACTTAAAGTTATGTACATTTTACTTTTAATTGTGATTGGAATTATGTAGCTTGTTTGTTATATTAAAATGTGGAATTGTTATATATAACAACAGTGTCAGTAGATTTCTCTTCTATAGTGTCCTTCTTCACGTTCTTTCAGCACATTAATTTTTGGCGGTTTAGAATTTTTAAAGCTATGCATTTCCCTTTTTGTTTGACATTGCTCGGTTATCTTTCTTCTCCCAATACTAAAAGATAGATTGCCTTGATGCTCTATATGTGTGGGAGCAATAGCTGGACATATCAACACATTCAGAATAAACGTCTATTCTTCAATGCTCCACATTCATATCTGGTGGCTTTGAATCTTTTCATTATATTTTTATTGAGACATTGGTCAGTTAACCTTCATATACCAGTCCTTTACATACATTATTTTATACCCTTACTCGTGTGAGAGCAATAGCTTGGCATATACACACTATTCAAACCTGTTCTTACACGTTTTGTGGCATCTAAGTTCTCAACCGACATGTCTGAATCTAAAGCCTCTACTGGATGTTTTTAACATTTCGGACACATGTTCGAATGATGTCTTTTTGGTCTCCAACAAGGCAAATATGTCAGTGTTTTGTCGAAAAGGAAAGACAAAGGCTAAATGCATTATTAACAGTATATTATTAAGTGTATTATTAATTTGATCAACTCAAACGTGTTTTCCATTTTGCGAAACAGCTTTCCCGCTTGCTTCGTCAGGTGGCTTAAAACTAACTTCAGTTCGTATTTTTATATTTCAATATTAAACTTAATTCGTATAATACATTATTTTACACTCATCTTTATTAAGGTCTACTAGGGAAAGTTACATAACTCATATATTGTTTTTGCAGCGATGTTGACCCTGTGCAAACTTGTTTTGAATCAAAAACAAATATGTGTATCGACCAAGGAACCATAATGGAAGAAGCTTCATGAGAAACAAAATATATGCGATCATCCAACATCAGAATTGATCCATGCATGTACGTATTAAATTTTAGCATAAATCCTATTTTAATCGTTTTTCAAACCCTTTAGGTAATAGAACAAAACATATAAAACACAATTAGCAGATTCGTGCTGTTTGTTTTAAGACATAACTTTACATTGGCTGTTTTAAGCATAGATATGCTATATCTCCGTTTTGGGTCATGTTAAGTGGATATTCCTTGGTTTGAACTTTTTCTCTTGGTTTGTATATTTTATTAAGAACTGAGTAATTAAGTCTTTTTCTTCAAGTTATCTCCTGTGTTCCTATTAAAGAATGACGTGACGAGTAAGTGAGATGAGTTTACAACAAATTCGAAACTGGTAACCATAGATTGCATGCAATGTGATATCCAATTTATGAATATTTTTAAAAAAAAGGCAATGCAGACAGTGACCAATGGTGAACTTAAGTACAGCGAGCAAAAGAAACAAAATGCTTCTGATTTACGCTGAGGCGACTCTTAAGTTTTTTCCACAATCTTGACATGAATGTCAATATCAGCGAAAACATAAAATCAACGTAATGAGTTTAGATATAATAATAACAAATTGTACACCTGGAGGAGGTACATTGTATACGTATAGACTCTGCGCACCAATTCGGAAAAGTGACAGCCAGTGACAGCCTCAGTGAGCCTCAGTAGGAGCTACCATGGTGGGCAGATATCATACGTTTAAGAGGCATTGCAAATACAACAAATCCGAATGATACCAAAGAAGTTCGCCAAAGAGAAGATCAGGATTAGTTTTTTAAATTGCCTTGGCTTAAAAGAAGCACGTGTCCCCCGTGCAAAGAGAGGCATAATTGAGATCCGATATCCGGCAAGGCTAGTCATGGACAATAGGACATAATATAATTCATAAATTGTACCAGATGAAATTCCAGATTTGTTCTGTGCGCTAAGACAAAGCCGATTTGATAAAGAAATCAAACCAATATTAATTCATTGAGAGAAATTACCTCATAAAATTTTTTTATCACTAGATTGTTCTTTTCCCCTTTTTTGGTTATTTGTAAATATATTTTGATTCAAGTATTTGTTCAAGAAAAGATTACCATTTTAAAGTAGTTAAATCATTATGTTCAATCTGCAGTTAATAACTTTTTCTGGATTTTATATCTCCTTTTCTGGTAACGTGTTTGAAATTGTAATTTTGTTGGTCGATTTCTTTCGTTCTGTAATTATCGGCGAATGTTGGATGGCTGAGTAAAAAGGCAAATAGTAAAGGGGTAATTAAAGATCAAACAGCAGTAATATAAATCGAATCGTAAAAAGTATACCTGAATAATTTCTGGCCAAACGATTGCCTATTCAAAGTAGGAAATAGAGGTAGGGAAGCAGATGGTGTTTTTATATCTTCGCAGGTCGCAGTAAAGAAACATACACTGGCCGTAGAAGGGAACGACAAGTTACATAGTAAATGACAGGCCGGTTACAAGTTACGTCGATTAAAGGCCAATCATAATGTGAAAACCATGAGAAAATCTATCCGGTTGGGAGAGTGACCCAGTGAGCATGATTCCTTGCGACTATGTATTCGCGTTCTTTTTGCTAAGACATGAAAAACAAATTCGACAATTTGGATACCATAATTAAATCGTTGTTATAAAAGAAATAGGTCCCAACTGCCGGACGCAAACTTACTCCGCTCTCAGTTTACACACAAGTTTCATTTGTTAATGTGCGTTTTTCATGTTGCCTTTTTAGATCTGGATAGTCAAGAAAATGTTACGCTGGTGACAAGTGCGTGTATGAGGGAGGTTTGGAAGTATCTATACAGGTGCAACTTAAACATTTACCGGAGTGCTTTAGAGTTGACAGAACTCACATTTCCCAATCGTCATGCAAACCTCGTTGAAATGATAGCAATCTCCAACAAGTACGTCGTTTTAGATACATGTATTATGAATATCTAATCAGTTTTATAATTTAATTTAGATTAATTGCATGACCGGCAAAGCTAATCATGCTTTTTGAAGCTTGCATATTTTTCTCTTTTTTATGTTTTATTTTCGGCAACCACCTATAACACTAATTAAATCATTGCTACTCAAAATCGGACCGGTCTTCTATTCGAAACAGTGGCAATTGAGACTGATAGAATAAACTTTTTGGCATTAAATCTTTTACCTCATCGAATATCTACAGCTTAGGTAAAATCAATTTAACCGTCTCCAGATAACTGAAATACTGTTGGTGGGACGATAAACACAATAAACAAACAAACAATAAAATCAATTTGTCGGGAGGTCATTCAAATTATATGCGTTGTTGTTGCGATTGTTCCTAGGCATAATCAGATTAAACCTTTAGTGTTGATAGCTCCAAATACTTACTGGGATAAAATAGTAACATGTTTTTATTTTTATTTTACAATAAAAATCGAGTAATTGTTTAACCGTCAGTAAATCGGCTTACAATAACTTTGAAGAATGACACGTTACGTTCGGTAATTTCTTATATCGGTAATTACATTTTTCTGACTGCTTGACTTCCCATCTGTTTGCCAGATTTCGGGATTCTGCTTTGGAGTGTTTGTTTGT
This sequence comes from Sinonovacula constricta, assembly GCA_007844125.1. Classification (NCBI taxonomy): domain Eukaryota; kingdom Metazoa; phylum Mollusca; class Bivalvia; order Cardiida; family Solecurtidae; genus Sinonovacula; species Sinonovacula constricta. The sequence goes on along the minus strand of CM017556.1, from coordinate 21,271,646 downwards.
GTTGACACCGACAGAAGACTTACCTGCTCCGGAATGTCAGCGCCTTACAAGAGAGAATATCCTTTTGTTCAGTGTCGTCATGCTAGTTGTATCAGACGCGCCAGGAATGGCTCTTACAGTTTCACAGCTACATGCAGTACAGGTACTGTGTGGGAATATCATTTCTATATGCTGTGAAATTACGCTGACAACCATCAATCAAATGGTGGTCTTATAATTATGGAATAAAATCTTTGTTATTTCTATTTTCTCCATTCTAAAACATGTAATGTTTTAAACATGTCAATGATCCGCCCATGGTTGATAATTTAATTTAACATAGTAGCTAATATATACCTGCCAGATATTTAATAAGGAAATGGACACTTCATGCAAGTTGTTATTTTTTCGTATTTTGCAAGATTTCTCTTTTATGCAATTTTATTCAGAATTGCAGTTGTTCGATTGTTCATTTATTCAATATTTCTTTATCTTGACAGTTATTATTATTTCAGAACTTGTTGATTTCATCCATGGAGAGGGATGATGCAGCATGCAGGAATAACCGTCAATCCACCAAAACCGATTTGTCGATAAACTGATATTTTCGTTTGTGTCTATGGTTTGCTCTTGAAAATACATAATCTATATTCAAAACTTGTATATGTTGTACTTAAAACGTCTCGAAAAGTTTTCTACAGTGGCAAATCAGCAAATCAATCAGTTGGATGTACCAAGACGCTAGTCTGTGGAATATCCTAATAAAAATTATTTGACGCCGCCAATGAGGCCGTAATTGCGTCAGTGTGATGTAAGCTGAAATATATAATAAACGAATACAATGTTTCCTGCAAATAACTTGCATGAGAATTATTTTATTTATGGTAAATAAATAATGATTCAAGTAATAGTCATGAATATATAGTATTGAAGTGTGGTATTGCTTCATATTTAAATCATTGCTTACTGTCTTATCAAAGATATTTTATCCTTAAATACTTTCGACAATAACACATCATAGATAAAAGGACTTAAGCTTGGGTATTAGGTAAATCCGCCTAAATTAAAACACTAACCTAATCACAAATACTTGTGCTATTTGAAACTATCTTTTCAACGAAGCCTAAATTTAACAAGTAAATATATGAGATACTATAAATAAAATTCACAGACCATGTTCAAGTGCTAAATAAGAATGTATTCCAGTTAAGTTGCCATTAGTCGATAGATCTATAATACATTATTGTTGTTACTCCATGAAGTATTGCTGGAAGAAGCCATACTATCAACCGTAATGTCATTGACACTTTCTACCTATAACATGCATTAGGAAATCTTTACCTAACCTTCCAATGGAAATCATTTTACTTTTCCGAATATTCTCACTGCTTTCTACAAGAGATAGGCACGAATGGTAAAGTGTTGTTATGTGTCTGACGACTTATAAATAGGTACCAGCTGACGATTATGGCTTCGTTGTCCTTGTTATTACATTCTTTTTTTTCACGGAAATACCTTTGCCTTGTGCCTTTTCGAATTTGAGTATATGATGCAATGCTCAAAGGACTCTGTCATGTTATATTATTTTGTCTTTTAAGAAAAAATACGTCATTTAGAGAGAAATAACTGTTATTTCAATATTTTTTGTGTAAGTACAAATACGAGGAAAACGGTGCCATATACATTATTATATTGATTTAAACGTAATGACGAGATGGGATATAACATAAACGTTTCATTGATAGCTACAGTTTATTTGCACAATTAAGCATGACATCTCCAAAATTAATGTATTCTGTGGAACGTTTTTCACGATTCGGAAGTTTTAGTTGCCATTTAAATATCGTCGCATTGTTGAAATGTCAAAAAGAATATACTAACATCAGATGACTAATAAGGAAAATTTAAATGGCATATTTTTATGCATTTGAATTTATACACAAAGGTACAACCCAATTTCCTCCGTGGTCAAAAATCCATTAGAGGGTCTGGATTTGAAATGTTGCCTGCACATACAGTTTCATGCATAAAATGGAGCATTGAGCTGTTTAGAATAATCCACTATTGTTGAGATGTAATTAATATTGTAATAATAAACGAACTATGTTTACTTTATTAAATAATGTTGCCTTGGATTTAATTGTTATGTTATTCATCTCCACTAGAGAATCTATTCAGATTATAACAAGGTAAATAAGAAAGTGTCCTTTTCTATTAAACAGACAGTGTAAATAAATATATACCGTCAAAGTAAAACTACTAACAGTAAGTACCTGCATCAGGAGTTAAAACAGATAAAATGAATTTATATACATACTATATATCTAGTAACAAAATAAACTATCAACATGTGTACAGTATGTACAGTAGATAAAAACCTCGGCAACCTAAAAATTCCAAATAAGATAGTAGTTTGAAATAAAACAGCCCAAGCGCTGATATATAATAAGAACAATTTAATGACGTCATAAAATGTCATGATGTCATATGCCAAAACGTGTCAAAAGTGCAATGTAAAAAATACGAAAGAAATCATCGGATTTAAGAAAACAACACTAACGAACAAAAACAAAAAAAAATGTAGTAGTGTTAAGAGTTAATAAGTAATAAGTTTTTAAATAGCATATCATAAAAAGCCGAGGATTTATCCGCAGTTGGCATTGTATATCATCAAGGTACAAAAAATCCCGATGTTATACTTACCGTGCATTCTCACGTAAAGACATGGATACTGCTCAAATTGTACCACCTATATAGGGCACGACTGGAGAGATGAAGAGACATGAAATCCAACAGTGACTGCCCAATTATGGCTTTACGTCACTGTTATCACATAGTCTCGACGACCTGTCCGGTCATCGTGTAATTTAAAAGCAATGCAAGTTCTTGACTGTAAAGAGTCAATTGCAAGCAATGCAGTACAACGAAGGATTCCCGGGTTGTAACCGTCAGCAATAAATTTTCTAAGCTTTGTAATGTGGTCAGAAAAGTTATTGAGACCCTAGATTTTCTTTAACTTGTAAAAGTATTTCCATAAAATGCAGGATGCCTTATGCCTTTCGGCATAAGTGTTTTCATACTGCTATTATACTTAAAAGCAATATAATCTTTGCGGTGAAAGTAACCGCCTTTATTAATTTGTGAAAATTTGAAATCATCGCTCTTGTCATAGATTTTAGTAGAGACGTTGTCATTGGAAATAACGATCTCAATGTCTAGATATACTGCATTTTAATGTCAGCTAATTGCTTTATTAAGAGTAAGTTCTGGAGGTTAATCAGATGGATCATTTGAGAAAAGAAAGGATTATCTATAGTTAGAATATCGTCAAAGCGTTAAGTTGAAAGCCTCTGTAATGTTGCTTTGGCTAGAAGGGGATAAAGTTTCCATTAAACCACTTTCAAAGCAATATAAAAAAACTGCAATAAATGGTGCTCATTTGGTTTCCATAGGAGTACCAATTACTTGTTTAAATAAAGTATCACCGCAATTGATGTAAATACTGTCTAATAGAAAACATAGAGCTTCACAAACATCCGTGCAAGTCTACATACTTAGTCGTAAACGTTTCTAAGAAAGTGTTGGTAAAAATGCATTACTTTCATGACACGCCAAATATAGACGTTGCTCTCGAGCAAATGTTTTCTTAATAACAGCAATCAATTTAGTCTTAATTAAATCATCAGGTAAAGAAGTGTAGAGAGCAGAGAAATCGTAAGTTTTAACTGCAGAACAATGAAAATTTAAAAAACAAAACTTGTTGAAGACTTCCGAAGAATTTTTAGTAGACCAAAAATGTTAGTTTCCGAATTTTCATACACTTTTTCACAATTTTTTAACAACGTGATTACGAACGATTGTGAGAAAAGACTTTAGTAGTTTAGATATGTGGGTGGTGCTGCTAGAGCTGGCATTAGCTATGAATCGTGACTTGCATGGTGTTTTGTGAAGCTTAGGAATCCAGTACAGTGAAGGAAGTTTTTCTTGCTTTGATTCTATTTTGATATTGAAATTATGCAATATCTGTTTATGTTTATCAACGACTGTCTGAAAGTCAAGGTCGGTGCTAGTGTAAGAACTGGTGGTGGATAACTCAGCACTCAGTACATTTTAAAATTATAGTCGTCAGACAAAAATGATGTTGTTTGAAGCTTTGTCTGCAGGTACAAAAACATTTTTTTCATATTATTCTGCAAGGACTGTTTTAGGTGTTTTAAGTGATACAAGGGTTTCTTAGGTAAACTAGAACGATTGGAGCGGTAGAATTTAACGATTTTTTATCTTAAAATGGCTTTCATCCAAGTATTGAATGCTACTGTATCCATGTTTTCTCTCTTACACCAGCGACCGGCAAACAGATTCATTGCATCAGCTTTCTTTGTAACTAAGGTCAAAATTCATTTCATCTGGCAGGCGGTATTTTGGACACTTAAAGAGTAATTTTCTTATTTTATAGTCATCGATGATGTTTAAATCCCCAGTAATGATATGGCCAGAAGGTAGATAACAGAAATGAAGTTGAACAGTTACAAGAATCTTGAGAAGGTTCATTCAGGATAAGGTCTGCTACGGAATGGTTGTAATTAAAAACAAGACCTCTAATGGTTTTTCGTACTAATAACAAATCATTGGGTTTTCTTTGTTTTCGAAGTAACTGAGGATTTAATGGATGATTTTTTGTCGATAAAATCAATCCTTTTATTATTGTGTTTGAGTTTCATGAAATGCCGTTCGTGTTGGGACTGAAAGCATGGGTAGTACACTTTTGAATAATGGAAGCCACTTCATTTATAGGATGTGTACGTAAATATATTTTATCTGCTTCATTGTCTAAAATAACTACAGATTTCAAAGGTAGATTTGTAACTGTACAAAGTAAAGCGTGAGTTCAAGATCGAGTATAAAGTGTGTTCAAATCGTAAATAGATTTTTTTCCCTAAATCTGCGTTTAAGAATGTGATTTTTTTCTTATTCCATTAGATCGGCGTTTGCGTTTGCGTAAAGATAGAATACTAAATATATAAGTGTTTGGACTGTTAGAAAATGTGTCCGCCTGATGAATATCGTCATTAAGACCGAGTGGAAATGGAGTCTGAATTTTTTTAATCCAATCAGGTTCGGCACTGTATCTGGCCTGTAATATAAATCCTTTAGAAACATCGTCATCGAAAACATTTTTTTGCAAAGGTTGTATGTTCACATTTTTTAGTTGGAAAATGATAATAAAGGTAGTTCTTTAACCGACGAGCATTACGGATTTTATATGAATGTTCTCAAAATCTAATTTTAAGTGCCCGTCCCGTTTGTCCAACATACTGCAGTTTACAATTAGGATGGTTTCATGTTATTACATAAAGTATCTTGTTACTTTGTCAATCAACATTACACGGTAAGGAAATGTTACATTTTCGGCCATTTACAGTAGACTTGAGAGTGGAGTTACAGTTAAGGAATTTACATGTACTACATCTTTTATAATTACATTGTAGATATCAAAGTACACATTATGTCCACTCTGCATTTGTGCGGGGAATTTCTTTTATTATTACTACAAAGGTTATGTAAAATACATGACTGCCGAAGAAATAAATTACTCGAATAAGAATATATACCCCAGAAGATGGGTGAAATTTTATTGGTGAAATGCGCTAGATGATTATTTATAAGTTAAGCTATTTATAATGTATGTCTTCAGAACACTGCGATTGTCCTTAATACTAGATTGTAGGCTTTACTCATCCGAAACTTCCTGGCTTATTAAAATTTGCAGATAAATCCACGATCTACAATTTGTTGGACCTTGTTACTAATAAGCAATTCGAAATATTATTTTATTTGGTTTTTCAAACTGTTCAAAAGCTGTCAGATTAAAATAACATCGGGCTGCCGAAAGTTTTAAGGAAATATGTTTAATCTTATATCTTCCCTCTAAGACACCTGAGCGAAATTCTAAGCCTAAACAGCCAACTTTTGAATTAAAAAAAATAATCGCTTTTATCCTAATATTTGCACAAACACAAATTTACAGAAATCATTATTTTACAGCATAAATATTATAACAGCAATGAGCAATAAATACTATTTGCCTTCTGTTATTGTCTTCATCTTTGTTCAAAACAACGACGTTTGTGTTTTACAGGTTAACGCCTTAGCGCATTCGACCACTTGGGCCGCCGAACGTTTAAGAATATAATTCTATTGTAATATCTTGGGACATATTAGCAAAGTTGTCAGCAGCGGTTTGGAACTAGTATTCCACCAGAAGTTCGAAGCACAAACATTTATAATTATTCCATCGAATCTTCACGGTTCGCTGAAACAAAAGGCCATAGTCAAAAAGCATCCAACAACCGGGACTTGTCCCCGGAAATTCATTTTGTAATTAAAAAGTCATTTTGCCATGCCTGGCGTTCATGTCAATGCAAACGAAAACAGTAACCGTACAGGTATTTGTTTTACCTCTTGTATTAAAAAAATAAACAATCGATTTGATTCGAATCCTTCCAAACAAAAAATACTGGAATCAATTTTCCATAGCAAAATTTTAGCCTTCTTTTACTGTCTTGAATTTTGGGGATTGGCTCGAGCGGGATTCGAACCAGCGACGTTTGTGTTCATACGCCAACGCCTTAGCCCCCTCGTCCGCCGCAGCCGCCGAAGGCTTAAGGATAATAGTTTGATCTTCAATATTGTCTTTAAAACACCTGAGCGAAATTCCCAACGAACTTTTGAATTAGTTTTTTAAAAAAAAAAGAATAATAATACTGCTTTTATTCTAATCTTTGCAAAAACAACAACATATCATGGAATCATCATTTTATAACACAATTAATGTAAGAACAATGAGCCTTCTTTTACTGTCTTGAACTTTGGCGCTTAGCTTGAGCTGGGCTCAAACCAGCGACGTGTGTTCAATAGTCAAGGCCTAAGTCCACTTGACCATCGGGCCGCCAAAGCTTTAGGAATACAACTTTGATCTTATGTAATGATTTTCAGAAATCTAAGCGATATTCTCAACGTAAGCAGCTACCTTTTTAATTTTAAACATTTAAAATGAATTTTATTCGAATCTTTGCAAAGAACAAACAAAAATACCATAATCAACATTTTAGAATATAAACAATGTAAGAACAATGAGCAAAAACGATTTTAGACCTCATTTACTGTCTTGAATTAAAAACCACTTTCCCTAAGATAAATAATGTAAGAACATTTTAAGAAAGAAACAATGTCACCCCTCATTTACTCTATCGAAGTTTGGGGCTTGGATTGAGGTGGGTTCGGACCAGCGACGTTTGTATTCACAGGCCAACGTCTTAGCCCTATCGACCACCGGGGCCGCCGAAGGTTTAAGGATAAAAATTGATATAAATTGCCTCTGAGACATCTGAGCGAAATTCGCAACGTAAGCAAAGAATAAAAATAGTGTGTTTGTATGATCGTTACAATAATAATAATAATAATAATAATAATAATAATACAATGACCAAGAAAAGAAACTCTTTTGTAAGAACATCTGAGTCGTCTGTCGGTTTTAACACGGAAGAAAAAGCTGATTCCCGTAACCTGTCAGACAGGAACATTGACTATAAACTGATAAAAGATTGAATAGTAGGTCATAAAAACAGTTGTAGCATAAACTTTAACATTTACCTTAGTTATAATATTTTCAAAAAATTGGAATGGGTTTCGCAATGACATTATTATGGTCATATTAGTAAACGTTGGCAACTGCTTTTGAAGCAGATCAAACACGTGTTCAAGGAAAATAGCAATCATAACGCATATCAGTTGAATGACTTCCCAGCAAAACTGATTTTACTCAAAATGCATATTTGAACCGACGTTTTGTAGGGGTACGGAAATTAAGCCAAATACTGCATTCGGCCGCTGTTTCAAATGGAAGACCGATCAAAAGAAGTAGTAGAGTTATTAAAATCGTTCATGTGTGCAAAAACTATTTCAAAATCATCCCACCAAAAAGAGTACGATATGTTATTGGCTATATGTAAGTAGTCAGACACCACATTTATATCATCCACTTGTTTCTTTATACGTGAACATATGTTTAAATACTTAAATGACAGTTTAGCAACAATTTATTTGTTTATGTTTTAACGCAGTATCTCTTCAGACCAACTTGCATGTGAAATACCTTTGTCCTGTGCCTTTTCGGAGTTTTGTTTATGTTGCAGTGCTCATAGGACTTTGCATTCTTATTCATGATCACAACAATGTTACTTGTGCAGTGTAGCGGTCGTAAACAATCTCCCCGTGCATGTAATCTATGTTGTCATTAAGTTCATCTTTATAAGGATTGTTACGTGTATTTTCTTTGATGGACTTTGTTCCTCAATTCCATCTTCACATGAACAGAATGCTACAAACATTTACTCACTCTGCTCATGATTTTTCTTGATTCAAAGTTATTTATTTATTAATTTATTGGGTTTATCGTCCCGCCAACAGTATTTCAGTTATCTGGAGACGGTGTCCACTTGAAGCAGATATAGTGCCGCCTTCACTGTGCATAGCATGCCGTGAACACCTGGCATGATATCACACCCATTCACATTATCCTGATACCGGGCCAACCAGTCGTGGAACTGCCCTTATATTTGCTTGAGCGTTAGCAAGGGAGGTATACCACTACCATTTTTAACGGCTTTGGTATGTCGCGGCCCGGAATCGAACCCGGGACCTCCCATACCTGGAGCCAACGCTCTACTGATTCAAAGTTAATTTCATTTATATTCAACCATTGCTGTATAGTTTATTTAATGGAAATGATATCACTTTCTTTTCTAAACACTATGTGGACATTATTGTTTTAATGACGTCACTACTTTCGTCATAACTTATCAAAGAAAATATCAGCGCTTGGACCTTTTGTATTCAAATAGATCGGTTTTCTTTTCATTGCTTGCATTTGAGAAACTCGTCAGGAAATGCGAGGTTAGAGCTCTGTAAAACCGGTTTAAGCACCCCAGACGGTCCATATTGGCGACTGACCATTCCAAGGCGGTAACTGTCGTGTTTTCTCCTTTTGTTAAATGACATATCACAAATTGTTCTTACTTTTCGCTTGGCTTGCATGTGAAATACCTTTGTTCTGTGCCTTTTTGGAGTTTGGTATATGTTGCAATGCTCATAGGACGTTGTCATATATTCTTATTAGTTAGACGTTAGTAATATTAGCAGTAATTGAATAAGCACCAAATATAAAGAAACTTTGTATTATTGTCTACGTTTGTACTTGTATACTGGCGTATGTAGAATATTGTTAAGAATTGTCATATTGACTTTCATAACGTAATTGTTACGACCGTTCCAAGACGGTAGCTGACCTGTTTTTTGTGTGTGTTATGTCTCGTGTCTGTGCTTTCGTCGCATTTACATTACCCTGTTTGCCTTTGTCTAGAGGTAGATTATATTTAAATATCTATGGACATTTTGATAGGACCTTTTCTTATTTACCTATCCCACTGGTATAGGTTGTATTTGTAATTCAGTGTACCCATTATTAATGTTCTAGTTCTAAGCATTTTATTCTTGCCATGGCATATGTATTGTACATAGTTTGTTTAATGCTTTTTAGTAACATCGTTTGAAAATAGTTATACAATCACGAAATTATTCAATATATAAGAAGGTTACTGTTTGTTGTCTCACTTTTCTGGGATATTAGTTAGAAAGTATGTTGGCCTTCGATGAGAGAACATACCTTAGGAGGTGAGAGATTTGTGACCACTATAATCCTTAGGATTTTTCTTTTGCCGACTGATGACCCCGATCTTGTTATTGGTTGGTTTTATATTAACATTGTTTCTTAAATGGGATTGCCCAAGTCTAATGTACATTTTAACTAAATTATATGTTGTCGTTCCCATACCCGCTAACCATATCTTTATGCAACTCAAAAACTAGATTTAATGACACAAGAAGATGGAGTCGTGTTAACAAGGCCTTGTTAGAGAAAGATATGGAACGGATCTCTTTCGATGCTCTTTGTTTACACTTTCGACGTATGAGGCGATTCAAGGACTACTTTGGGAGAATAAATCCAGTTCAGTGACTGACATTTTCTCGGTACTAAATTCGTAAGTGATTTTCCGTTCGTCTTTTCATTTAATGACCTACAATTCATAATAGTAATTTAAATCAGCATGGCAACATAAAGACTTGCGTTTAAAATAGAAACATTCTTCTTATTTACCGTTGTCAGATAAATGAAGTATTGTTGGCGGAAAGATAAATCCAATAAACAAACAAACTTTTTGTTTTCATGTGTAGACATATAGAATCAGGTGTGTCCAGATTCGAGAGATCTTGTGTTATGTAGTGTCATTTTAAACCACTTGAATTGCAGCATCTAGGTATCACGAATTTTAACAATGCAATTAAAAATGAAAGTGTCAAAGTATAATTCCTTTAGAGAACCTGACACAACTAGACTCTTAAATATATTTTATTATGTTATTTTTTCAAATCATCCCCTACCTGTCCATATACTATACATAAGTTTTATTTTACAAACCTACTTACATTCCGTTTTATCTATGACTCTTTGGCCGTTCTTGCATACGGCACCATGGAATACAGTGTATTGTCAATATGATATGGCTTCATCATGGATGTGAGGGCCTTACAGTTAAGACCACTGCCTTGGCAATTGCCGTAGCAATCCATACAGCGGTACCTCCGGGCTTAGCACTGACGCCTTCACAAGTTCAACAGATTATGGTATGGTTTCGCTTAAGACATGTATGATTTATGTGGTTCGAAATTTGATTTATCATGATTTTAAAAATGTTTTAAAACTAGTTTTAAAAATGTCATTACGTAATAGTTTAAGTTTAAAGATCAAGCAACATCCGTTTGTGAAAACCGGAGCTTTTTTCATATTAATACAAGTTGAGACAAGCATATATTCACGTATGAAATTTGTCGAAACATTGACTAAGGTTGAAAATATTCAAATTTATTGTTATTTGTTACTAAAGAAGGCCTAAGTTTTTAATAATATTACTAATTCTAGTTAGAATTAGAAGCCACTTCAAACCCCACATCTACTATATTTATATGTAGTATAGATTTGAAGTTTGCGTGATCTAACGCTCGATATATGACGGTTTCCAGTTCAGATGTGTATTAATTGAATTCTACGGCCATCGTGACAAAATTTACTCATATGGACTGAGATCCCGTCAGATATTGGGCGTTAGATCACGCAAACATAAAATCTATTTCCATTCTAGCAGGTTCTACAAGAAATGTTGACTTACATGGGACACAAATGCTAACTACATTGCGAACTACCATTAACGCAATATTGTTAGGTTGTTTACCCTGTTTGGCTGTTCTATAACATCCCAGCGTATTTCCTGGTTAGTTTTCAGAAAGGATATCAACAAACAACGAAATTGCAAATTTTATTTATTTATTTTTATCATGATTTAATACTCATATTATTAATTATACAAACCCGTTACTTTCCAAGACGGGTAAAGGTTCAGATGAATGCCATTTGAGCGGAAAGAACAGCTTATCACAAAATGTCAGCTTGGTCAACAATGCGAATATGAGTAGGCAAGGTATCAGCTATTCTGTTGTAGTAAAATAGTCCCAATTTATGACGTGATTTATTTTATCATGACAGAATGTTTTTGTTGATAGAGGTAAAATATTAATAGGTGTAAGAAGTGTTCGTATAGACACTAAATGTGAACGAAAACCTGTTAATTTTTTTTCAGGACATTGATCCTTACTACCACTGACGGTGAATTCCTTCAAAGAAACAACAATAAGTACCTCTACACTGGCTTTGATTTTTAATAAAACAATTAATGTTTAAGTCTTTTATAGGTTAGATTTACAACGAGGCTAATAATCTTAATAAGATAATAAATCTTTTAAACATGTGAATTCGTCACATTCTGGAATGTCAACATTTTCAACTGATGGTCATTCATCCAATGACAAATTTGATGATAAAAGGTCAAGGTCACAACTTGTTCAGGACTAACACAGTGATCCTAATATTTCTTGCTTTTTCGAGAAGATTTTACATGAGAATAAGATTTCATGTGCGCAGGTCGGTTATTATGTTCAGGAATGGTGTTTTGATGAGAAAATGGTGACCACCAGACGTTGCAGTTGATGATGATTGGGCGGTTAACCATCAGATTGTAGTTCCCCGTCAGTATAAACAAGAAATTTTAAGTCTAGCTCATGAATCACCTATGCCTGGTCATTTAGGTATCACAAAGACTCACAGTAAGATCCTAAACCACTTCTTCTAGCCTAGGTCTTTAGTCTGACGTGTCTAAGTACTGCAACTCTTGTCACACTTGTCAAATGGTTGGTAAACCAAATCAAAATATTCCCAAAGCTCCGTTCAGCCCATTCCTGCATTTGAGGAACCGTTTAGTCCGAATTATGATAGACTGCGTTGGACCTATGCGTAAGACGAAGTCAGGAAATCAGTATCTCTTGACCATCATGTGTGCTTCGACACGTTTTCCTGAAGCAATAGTTTTAAGGAACATTCAGTCAAAATTGATTGTCAATGCTCTTGTCAAACTCTTCACATCTTTTGGCCTCCCTAAGTCTGTTCAATCGGACCAAGGTTCGAATTTCATGTCTGGTATATTTCAGCAGGTCATGCATGAGCTAGGAATCAAACAATATAGGTCATCTGCTAATCATCCTGAAAGTCAAGGTGCTTTAGACAGATTTCATCAGACATTGAAACACATGATTCGTACGTATTGCTTTGACACTGACAAAAACTTGGGATGATGGAATCCCATTGCTCTTGCTTGCAGTTAGGAAGTAAATACATGAGTCTCTCGGATTTAGTCCATTTGAGCTTGTGTTTGGTCACTCTGTTCGTTAGACCGTTAAAACTTCTTAAGGAGAAGTTCCTGTCCGATGATGAGTCATCATTGTACTTGTTGAAGTATGTATCTGATTTCCGAATAAGGTTATCAAAAGCTTGTGAATTGGACAAGTTCACTTCTCAAAGTGGCCCAGGGAAAAATAAAAATTAGATATGACATTTATACTCAAAATTGATCTTTCAAACAAGGTGACCATGGTTCTTGCACTATTGCCAATCCCAGGAAAACCATTACAAGCTAGATACTTTGGGTGACCTCAATTGCATAATACTCACTCCTGGGAGGCGAAAACATAAACAAATGTGCCATGTTAACATGTTGAAGTTGTACATTGACAGAAATAGCCAAATTGTTAATAAACCTGGGTCAGTTGTTCACTCTGTCCCACCTGATTTAGACATTACTAATTCAGTTAGTGACAGTGATATTGAGACCAACGTGGATCCTTGTCCCACTTAGCTGAATAACTCGGACTTTCTGAGGAACATTGATGGAAAATTCATTCATCTGGAACCGGATCAAAAGGCACAGTTGAAACAACATGTTCGTGAATTCCAACACTTGTTTCCTGACATTCCAACACGAACTGATAAAATCCAACACGATATTATCATTGAAAGTGAAGCTGCTGTTAAACAACATCCATACAGAATGAATCTATCAAAACAACAATTTCTAAAAGAAGAAATAAAGTTCGTACTGGACAATGACTTTATTGAGCCTAGTCAGATCAAATACAGTTCACCGTGTGTTCTTGTGCCCAAACCAGATGGAATAAATAGACTTTGCACGGACTACCGAAAGATCAATATCATCACAAAGACGGATTCATATCCCATACCAAGAATGGGTGATTGTATTGACAAAGTTGGGAAATCCAAATGTGTTACTAAGTTCGATCTTCTGAAAGGATTCTGGCAAGTACCTCTTACAGACCGAGCAAAGGAATTGTCTGCATTTGTGACACCAGAAGGACTGTACCAGTACAAGGTTATGCCAGTTGGCATGAAGAATTCATCAGCGACGTTCCTACGACTCATTCACCTCTGTCATTTCTGGACTTAACAGATGCGATGCCTACATCGACGACGTTATCATCTACTTTGAAACGTGTGCCGAACAACTGAAATTCATCCGATCTTTCTTCAACAGATTGAGTGAGGCAAAGCTAATCCATCAACCTGGATAAAAGTGAATTTTGTCATGCTACGCTGACCTTTTTAGGACAGGTTGTGGGACAGGGTCATGTAAAGCCAATTGATGCAAAAGTTAAGGCTATGACTGAGTTTCCAATACCTACATATATAAAACAATTGATGCGATTTCTTGGTATGGCAGGCTGTTACAGAAAATTTTGTAAAAACTTTTCTGACATTGCAGAAGCTTTGACAAACCTTCTCAAAAAAGATAAATCATGTGTATGGAGTTTTTAATGTCAAACTGCATTCGACAAATTGAAAGCTGTACTTAAGAGCGCACCAATTCTCTTAGCACCAGACTTTGGTAAAAGTTTTTTCAATGGCTGTTGTTGCTTGTGACGTCAGGTGCTGGTGCTGTTCTGTTACAAGTCAGATAGTGGGGGTATTGATTATCCCGTGTGTTATTTCTCAAAGAAGTTTAACAAAAACCAGAAAAAAATATTCTACAATTGAATAAGAGTGTCTTGCTCTTATTTTTGCTATACAACACTTTGAAGTGTATTTAACTGCTTCTGTTACACCTATTGTTGTATTCAGTGACCACAACCCTCTTAAGTTCTTACACAAGTTAAAGAACAAAAACCAAAGGTTACTAAGGAGGAGCATGCTCTTAAAAGAGTTTGATTTAGAAATCAAACACATTAAAGGAAAAGACAATGTTATACCTGATGCTCTGTCTCATATGTAATTGTGTTAACTGAAGCACAATATGTTATAACAACATGTTTATTCAAAAGATTACATGTATTTTGAACTTTTGTATAATTGTTATTGTGTTATATCGAATACAGTTAGTTTTGATATGATGTCTGGTAAATATGTAATACATGCAATTTTTAATTTGTAACACTAAATTGTGTGTATTTGAAATATCATATGTTTTGATATCCCATCTGTTTAACTTGTGACACTTTTGTATTATTGTTGTAATAACTTATTTAAGTTATTGTTAATTTAATAGTCTAAAAAGATTTATTGCATAAATCTTTTTTTCCTTTAGGGGTGGAGGTGTTATGTACAATAGTACACCAGCGTTTAAGGTTACGCTAGTCAGGTTAATGGTTGTTTACCGTTGTGGTTTTGATGACGTAGCATTCGCGTAACTGCTAGAAAGAAAAGGATCATGCTAGAAAGTTCATTTGTTTATTTTTAACTGGGTTTCGAGAATGTTCTGGGTTTCGTGAATGTTCAAGAAATTCTTTGGGTCTATATAAAGGCGTGTTAGGCGATTTAAAAGGAAGTTTGCTTTAGAGTTTGGATAAAAGTTTGGACATAGAGTTTGGACATATAGTTTGGAAATATTTGCAGCTTCTATATTAAATGTCTGTGTTGGAACTTACGTGGACTTACTATATTCTACAGTGATATAAATATTAAAGTGTTGAATTTGGAATTATATCATTTACATTCGTGTGTTGTTCTACCTTTGGATTATTTCAACTGTGCTCATCTACGAGGACATTTTACCGAAAACTCTTGAGGATTCTTCGCCGTTGGATTATTAATTGGACTATTAAAGGGACACCTCCTAAAGGGACAAACTGTAAGCTAACATTTATTTTGCTTTCTGAAATGTTGTCTGATTTATTTGTTATTGTTTTATTACGCCATAGATTTAATTGTTTATTAAAATAAAACATTATTGTACTAGTTTGTTGCTGGCTTGTTCTTTCTGCTATACCATTTCGTCGTTTAGTAAACGTGCCACTTTATAAATAAACTTATATAGCAACAACTGTCGTAACAACTGCAATATAATGAACCTATAAAATACTTATAAAAACGGGGTTTATACAATGTCATACGAGGGTGGAAGCGATCAAGTCTACCATTAATGCGTGCATCTGTCGTTCGTGTAGCGTGCGCTTATCGTGTCGTTTGCGTGCGCTTACTGTTCGGTGGGAGATTGCAAATCGTGCATGCGCGTGCATAAGCGTGCAAATTTACACTCATTCGCGTTTGATAAATTCCGCAACTTTCGATAAACAATCGCATGATCTTGAGCATAGCAAAATATACTAGTCCGAATACGAATTATGTCCCTTACATGTATGCTAAACTGTTGAAAATTAATCGGGCTGGTAATTTTAACACTGTGGCGTAATATAGACAAATATAATGGACTAAAAGATGACCCATACATTTCCACACAGATATATACATAGAAGAGGAGAAAAACGCTCAAATTTCAAACAATGTATAGGTCGTCGCCTCTTCATCGAATGGACATGTGCTTTACATTCTTATCATCATCATCATCATCATCATCATCATCATCATCATCATCATCATCGTCGTCGTCGTCGTCGTCCTCGTCGTCGTCATCATCATCATCATCATCATCATCATCATCGTCATCATCATTATCATCATCACCACCACATTCATCCCCAGAAGCGCCACCACCACTACCACCCGCACCCCAGTACTTACTACTACCACCACCACCATCATCATCATCATCATCATCATCACCATCCCCACCACCACCATCATCGTCGTCATATGAAGCAGTAGCAGCAGCAACATCCACAGCAGCCCATATTCACTTATTTTCATCGTCTTTGTTGTTGTTGTTCTTGCTTTGTATATCAGTTAAAGACCTTATAACAATATACATATACTTTCAAAATATAATGAGGGTAATTGCCATAAATGTTAGTCGGTTATGAGTCAGAATGATAAAACGATAAAAAACCCACTCCCGGATTAAAACTGACCCGCTATTTTGGAAGGGCAGGAAAAGAACCTATCCCGTCGTTTTCCGGTCCGGATTTTCCTACTGTCCTCCCTTCCTCGTATCATTTCCTTACTCTCCTTTCTTTCTCGTATCATTTCCTATCAAAACAAATATAGACATTTCAGAGGAGTGGTTTGTTTCTGGTTGATAAATATAAATAATGGACCTGTTTCTGGGTTATACAAATAAAGGAAGACGGTCATGTTCTCACGATATTTAAACTTGGACACAGCAGTTTGAACTTTTAATAGAAACATTAGTGAGTTTGGTTTGCTGTATATGAAAAACTATTTAATATAGCTGATGTATGCATTGATATTTCATAAAAGATTTTTTCAACTTTTAATTTAAATGATGCGCTGTGTACAAAGAGTTACCCAGTAGTTTACGATTTTAAAATTGTAAATGTTATATTTTCACTCACTCTAATTTAGTTTTGTATCTGCTATTACGTAATGAGCTCACCTTCCCCACCATATGTAGTGTCATACAATCCACCGGGACGCGAAAAGGGCATCATCAGGTGGCTTTTATCGAATATTATATGTAGTTTTATGTATAACCAGATGTTTTAATCTTTTCTTCATTTACTCAAAGTTACGGAAATTATAAGTTTAAGAACTTCTCAAGCAAGATCTTCGGACATTTTGATTTTACATTTTGTTTTAACCATTGTTTTCTGAAAGAAACATTTACACATGCATCTGTTCCTGTGTGTAAAGATTAATATTGATCTTTCTTCATCACTGCATTAATCGGTAAGATTTTTACCATTGTTTTACTTTTCATGCAACTACAGATACTGAACACACACACACACACGCACGCGCGCACTCGCGCACACGCCCACACGCACACAAGCAAACGCGCGCACACACACACGCCTACACACACACACACACTCACACACATACTCACACACACACACACACACACTCACACTCACACACACACACACACACACACACACACACACACACACACACCACACATGGATGCCAGCTGTTTTTGTAAAAACATAAAACCTGTATTTTCTTCATCGGTTTAACTGTAATAATTTATTTTGAATTTCCAATAACTTTAGTTACTGAGTTAACAGCTTTGTCATATTGTTAGTAGTTTCAACAAAAAGCCAATGATGAATGGCGACGATCTTGCAATGCTGTGGGTCCGGCTTTACACAGGTTAGCACTTATAGACACATAACCATCTTCGCCACAAACTTGTCTTTCATATTGTCTCTTCCTTACCCTTTTTGATCACTGACCAACCCACTGAAAATTAAGTATATGATTGCTTTGTGTTAAACAACCAGATATTTTAATTAAAATTACTGATTCTGAAATTACTATAAACACGATAATTGGTTAACGATCCGTTAGTTTTGTTTTCTTCCTCGGCTTAAAATATTTACATTATCTATCGAATTCGATATAGATTTTTTATGTTATCCATAAAGAGGGCTTTGAACTAAATTAAAGGTCATTTAATGTTAGATTGTCTGTCATTTGTCTACCACATTCTAAGTGAAAAAAGCTCATGCATGTACACTGGATTCTTCGATATGATAGGTTGGTAGATAAATTCACAACCGCCTGCTTTGGTTTTACGAGTGGCACCCGATGCACAACTAACATTGTAAACGTCTTAGAAAAGACTTCCCCGCAAAAAATCTGAAATGTCAAAAAATGTCTTGCAATTGATAATTAAGGGACAAAGAGAATGAGGAAAAGAACAGCAAAATTTATTTTGATGCAGCGCTTAAGCTTTTTCTGTTGTTGTTGTTATTGTTGTTGTTGTTGTTATTGTTACTGCTGCTGTGTTTTGACGATATATGTTGATAATGATTTAGTTATTATGTTGGTGTTGATAATAGTGCTGCCACTGATAAAGATTGTTGTTGAGGATGATGGTGGTGATATGCTTGTGTGGTGGTGGTGGTTGTGCTGCTGCTGCTGCTGCTGCTGCTGCTGCTGCTGATGATGATGATGATGGTGATGGTGATGATGATTATAATGATTATGATTATCTTGATGATAATGATAATGATGATGATGAAGATGATGATGATGAGGAGGAGGAGGAGGATGAAGATGAAGATGATGATGTTGATGATGATGATGATGATAATGATGATGATGATGATGATGATGATGATGATGATGATGATGATGATATAAGTTGACACCTTTTATCTTTTAAAGAACAATAATTGTAGAAATATTCCTTATACATTCGTTCGTTATGAGGTCGACACAGGTTCTTGTCATTTGTAAGGGTGTAACTTTTTTTTTAATATCATTTTTTGCTTTTGTTGTGGTTATTGTTTACGTGCATTATATATGTTAAGTAATCCAGCATCAATGATTGTTTTGAAAAGTTTATACTGTTTCTCCATTTTTGAATAAAAAGTTTGAAATACATATTTTTAAAAGTGGATTTGACAGAGAGTTCCCTGTATTTATATTTTAATCGGGAATCGGTGCTGTAAGTAACGTTTGAGCATGATCTGTGCTGTACTAAGACAATAATTATGTCGCTGCAATGTATATAACGAACAAAAGCAAAGGAAACGAAGATGAATAGAGATACGTGTATAGATAGAGTTAAAGCCAGTGATCGTACGTTAATGTTCATGTAAATATGTAATGGGAGTTTGTTTTTATTTCAGGTCACGCTCGTTGTCTTGTGGATTCCAGTTTTGCCCACCTCAAACCGAGAAAATGACTGTGAGCCTGCTGAGGAGCTAGCTGACAATTATGGAGCGATCATTCAAGGTCACCTCTGGCGTTTTCTATCCCAGGTTGGACTGGAGAGGTTCGAAGGGTTTTCTTGGTCAACAATTGGAACTCCTCTAGTAATTCCATCCTCGGAACAATCATCTCTCGGATCTATCTGGTGCAATGATACTTAAGAATCACGATCGTTTTATTCGTCGGAAGAAAAATACGCCATAAAAGAGTTCTTCACAAAGGCGATAGGTGTAGTGTTTAGGATTATTTCATCATATAAACTTTCATTTATCTCTTTAACTATTAACTACGATGTTATGTCTTATACCGTATAAAGCAATGTCAGTATTATATTTGAAAGAATCTGGTTTATACATAAAAGAACTACTCGTAGCCGAAAGGTTGGAGTCACCGACTCGTAACGCCTAGACATTTCACCGCACTGTTATCGTCTCGGTCAAGGAGAAAATTGCGAGAATACCTGCGATGCTGCAGTTGTTTCGTTTTGTTTTGTTTTTGAAATACATTGCAGCCTATTATGATTATTATAGCAACGTCCAGCTTATTGGTGGAGGAAGACCCCAGACACATGTCTGGGTAGAACCACCGGCGCACTGCAAGTCAGCTGGAAGACCTTCTCACAGTAAGTCCTTCGCCCCGAATGGGACTCGAACCCACGCGGTGAGAAGCTAAACAGTCAGAGGAGTTACAAATCGGCGACTCTACCACTACGCCACGGGCGCCCCTGCTAGTAGTTTCATTTCACAAGCATCTACATGTATTTATGTTTTTAGCCACTCCACCAAAGATTGTTGGACATCCAAGCTACTTATCACCGATATTATGACGTCAATAGTGTGATGTAATATTTAAGTAACATGCCTTAATTAGTGGCCATTAAATTATTTTTGCTTTATTTATTCAAATCCAATTCCGAAACGGCTTTCGAATTTGTGAACAGAAATGATTGCAAAACCATGTTTTGTTAAAACAGAGTGAATTTTGACCATAAGCCTGTTTTGTTTTTTTGGTTTTTTTTCGCGACGTGCGTCAATTATAGAAAGCAAAAAGGGGGCCTCTTTTTTTGTAAACAGCACAGCTGATTTTTCATTTTAAAGTCTAAATAAAGATGATACAGGAATCTCTTTATTCTAAACTACATAAAGAGTGGACTTTATATTGCTCTAGTTATAATTAATGGAGATAGCAAGTATAATGCATGTGTTATGGTGGCGTTTTTTTTTTTTTTTTTTTTTTTTTTTTTTTTTTTTTTTTTTTTTTGTTAAAAAAATCTATTACAATCAAAGTAACTCTTAATAAAGAATTGATTTATTATTTACATATCCTTTATCCCAATGCAAGAGAGATACCCTTAGATATTATGGTTTTGTAGACTGCGCGAGAGAAAATAATATAGAAAAAAATATATAATTGGTTCAAACAAATCATGTTAAAAAGCTAGACTAGATTACTTTCTTATATCCGATAATGTATACACATATCTAAATGCAATGTAACATTTCAAATTGCATGAGCTTCTATTACATGATGAATTAAACAAAAATTCGGCATCATTATTCAAGAAGGCCAAAGAGGCTTGATTCCGGACAGGCTTGAAGGAACGAATATAAGATAACTTTGTACAGGATAGAGTCTATTAAGACGTTTCTATAGAAAACAGAAGCCGAAACGAGCGCACCGTCATTCGTATTTTCTATCAATTTCATTTTTTTTAAGAATACTTGACTTGAAACTCATCACAAAATTATGTTTTAAGTCTTCATTTAAATTCAAATTACATACTTCCAAGTAACTAAACTAATTATATAGAAAAGAAAAAATAACGCCAGAAATAAACAATGGTCGTTCAGCAGAACATATTGATATTCTTGCGAATAGTTTCAAATAGTTCAAGCATGTACATGTATACTGTTTTATGAATGGATTAATAAATGTAAGAAAATCACAACCGGTATCTTTGTACTCGTAGATCGACCGATGCTGTTATGCATGAGAAAAACATATTCTGAGCAGGTTTTTGTAAACATATGGGAAATAGCAATTTATAACTTCCGGTGATGTTTGCGGTGTTATCTACATTTATAATTATATAACTCGAATAATTGATTTTATTATACATTATTATGGTCATCATATTGTTTTTATTTTACTATATAGTACATTTTACGTGATTTGTTTACCTGCATTGTCCATATTATTTATTCATCTGCTTATTATCTGCTGATTATTATTTGTATCATAATTATAATAAAGTGGTATTTGTAGCAGTAGCAGTAGCAGTTGTAGAAGTAGCAGAAGTAGTAGAAGGAGGAGGAGAAGTAGTCAGCAGGAGCAGTAGTTGTTGTCGTTGTTGTAGTAGAAGTTGAAGTAGTAAAAGCAGCAGTAGTACATGTAGTAGTAGTAGTTGTATTAGTAGTAGTTATAATACTAGTAGAAGTTCTAGTAATACTAGCAACTGTAGTAGTAGAAGTAGAAGTAGTAGTTGTTATTGTAGTAGCAGCAGCAGCAGTAGTAGTAGTAGTAGTAGTAGTAGTAGTAGAAGTACATGTAGTAGTAGTAGTAGTAGTAGTACATGTAGTAGTAGTTGTAGTAGTAGTAGTGGTGGTGGTAGTAGTAGTAGTAGAAGTACTAATAGAAGTTGTAGTAGTACTAGCAGCTGTAGTAGTAGTAGTAGTTGTTGTTGTTGTTGTTTTTGTAGTATTACTACTAGTAGCAGTTGTAGTAGTACTATCAGCTGTAGTAGTGGAAGTAGTAGTAGTAGTAATAGTAGTAATATAATCTTTATTTCCTCCATTCTCTAGAGATGCACATATAAAAGTTATGTATATAGATGAGAAATATATAGAAAGATAGATCAAACAAAATGTTATTGGACAAATATGAGCATTAATGCATTGTACGTGAAGAGTCGGTGTTTAACAGTTTAAAAGAATGCTTGAATATCCGATAGTAAATTAACTTCATCATTATTTTCTCACCTGACATTTAGACCTGAAAAACAAGCTTCTTCCTATTTTAATAATTGTATTTTTTGTTTTGAACTTTACTTTGAACACTATAAAAAAACTATATTTTAAGCTCATAAATTCACGTTGGTCAAAATTATTATATTTGTACTCGAATCTATTAGGATATGCCTTTTTATCAATTACAAATTATTGGTAATCAGTCACATTTAATTGACTGGAGGAAGCTTCCAATGGCTTGTCTGCCTTTGTATCATTCTTGATCCCTCGTCTGGTCCTGTCTCCTTGGAAACAGTATCATGTGACCGCCTGTTTCTCCTCTTAGAGAGGAATTGGTCGAGTGCGTCTTCTTCTTCATCATCGTGACCATACTGAAATGTAAAGTAAAGGCTTCTTACTGGTTTTGTACTTTAAACTGCTTGAAATGTAAAAATGATAAATAACATGACGCAAAACTGCTTGAAGAATATAACATCACATGCACAGGAAAGGACTACCTTAATTTTCTGGATTATAAAGACAATTCATCTTTGATGATTCATGCTAAAATGCAATCGCATAACACGTGGGTCATAAGTGGAACAATAACAGTTATGTATGTTTAGATGACATGCAAGAGTGTCGCACTCAAAACCAACCATAACATCTGTGCATTTGGAGAAGCGTCTGTTTCCCTGAGAAGTATATGCCGTCTGTTGACTAGAACAATCCAACGGTCCACGTCTCCGTCCGGTCCGTCCCTCGGCCTCCTCTCTTTCGAGGTTCTTCATATGTCTGCTCCATCCGAGATCTCGGATACTCCCGTTCCTCTCTTCCTCCGGGATCGGATCCGTTCTTCGCGAGGGACTGCTCTCATCAGCCTTGATTCTGTCGATGGCCTTGACCATAGGAAAAGTTCCGAACATCACCATGATATCAATGGCGTCTCTGGTGTCCGGATTTACATTATCCAGGCCACTGGCCAGCAGACTTGCTTCCACTGGATCTTCTGGGATCTCATCTTCAAACAAGCACACGCCGTATGATCGCAAAGCTTGATCGGACGCCAAAAGTATTTTGCCAGTCACGCCGTCTGCTTCCAAGTCATCTGCATCCGTTTCATCAAACTCATTTTCTGCTTCTTCTTTGAGAATAGTGGTATCTTCTCTTTTGCCATCACACACGTCAACTGTATTAGCTAGACAAGAATGCGGACGTTCAAATTCCTTTTCAAACTGTTCTATTCTGTCAGCAGTGTACTCTTTTTCTCCATTGAGTTCTTTCTGACACATATCCAGCTTTCTGTCTGGAGTCTGGGCAGTTTTAGCATCATCATGGATAAAACCAATGTCACCTTTGATGTCTGATTCCCTCGAGATGCGCTGCATTTCATCAAGCTTCATTAGATCTTCCAAATTTTCAGAGTTTGCAACAGTGCCATCCATGTCGGCTGTGCTTTCCGAACAAACGTTATCAATATCCGGTCGGTCGACATCTGTACCCGATTTTAAATCATGTTTTTCCTCCTGTCCGCTACGGTCAATTTCATTCGTAAGGACTTGACGATTCACCCTTTTTACCTCGTTTTCACTTGAAACACTTGCGGATTTAACTTTCCTTCTGGGGATGAACCCAGCAGCCTTACTTGGCGATTTCTTTCTCGCATTTCTATCATCCGGGTGATCCGTTCTACAGGGAATACAAAGTAAATTCCCCATTTAAAAAAGCGTGTATCGTATGAACAGTTTGAAGATAACTGTGCCGTTGTCAAGCAACAGCGACTTTAAGGACGTGACGCCTCTTCAAGACGACGTCATGACGTTAAGCCAAAGTTACGTCATGACACTGCGTCGAAATACATTAAAATAACACAATGTTGTAAATTGCTCCATAGGGAAATGAACATTTTTTTTTAAAAATGCTCACAATCCAATTTTCGACCAATTTACTTTTTCGAGACTAAAACAATTGCTCTCTCCCCTCTCTCTCTCTCTCTCTCTCTCTCTCTCTCTCTCTCTCTCTCTCTCTCTATCTCACTGTCCCAGTCTCTCTCTGTGTCTCTGTGTTTCTGTGTTTCTGTCTGTCTGTCTGTTTGTCTGTCTGTCTGTCTGTCTGTCTGTCTCTCTCTCTCTCTCTCTCTCTCTTTCTCTCTCTCTCTGTCAATCCCTCTCTCGTTCATGGGCGCTGCCATATAAGAAAATATTATTATATTTCTAGAAAAAAATAAAAATAATACAATTATGAAACTAGGTTTTTCTCTTTTGATAGACCAAAATTAGAAAACAAAGCTTGTTTGTTTCTGTGTGAAGAAATATGGACTGTCATATGATAAAGTTTGGTCTAATCGATCAATTCTTACCAAAAGTAGGCCTAAGATCTTTTACCATTTGAAGTACTTGTTTTAATAAAAATGTAGATTATCCACCAGTAGGTGTGTGTACTGATATGCAAGCGACATACATTGGCCAAGCAGTATGGGATCTTCCCATAGTTTCTCAAAGCACTTATAGATATAGAAACATGTTCCAAATGACAGATCTCGTTTTCAAACTCCATTATATCTATTAAAAAAGAACGGCATGCCTGATAGCCTATATATTCAGAAACAATACTTTGTAAAATTAACGATATCTATAAAGGGGAGGAACCTTGTGAATAAACTTAAATACTCATTTGTCTCCCTTTTGAATTGGCCATAGCTACGATGATGTTGTTGATTTACTGTTGGTGGTGGGTTGATATTGTTTTTTCTCTTTTTATTTTTATTTTTCTTTTTCCTGTGGGGAAATATTAACGAATCTTGACACCGTTGTCAGCATTAGAGTTGATTTCTTTTGCTGCTTTGTGTCAGAGCTTCATTGGAAATATTACCAGGTTGAAATGGCAATACCAAGAGATGAAGCAATAATTGTTAAGACTTCAGTACCAAAATGTTATGTTTAACACATTATAAAAGGCCAATATCGACCTGGATTGAGGGTGGAGGGACGTAACTAAAATGTTTTGGTTGGACACAAACGTCAACAGAAAACAACAAAAACAAACAAATAAACATCATCCAGAAAAGTTTGCATATGATAAACGGTATCATTCATGTATTCTTCTCCTTTTCAGATATGTGATAATATTGTTGAACACATCGCTATCTCTTTACGGTGATTTTGCATGGGTGAATCTGAGCTCTTCCGATATTTTTCTCGCATACACATGTACCAACTCCTGTTTTTAAGCTGAGAAAGTCTTCCCAGAAACTACAAAAGCTAAAGCATTGATATTTGGTATACCTGTCCCGTGGGTGGCCCTGTATCAAGATTCTTCAGACATTTTATCTATAACAAAATCTAGCCGATATATTTGGCTATGTATGACAATTTTGAAACTCTTTTAAAAAATACAAGAGCTAGAGCCTTTGAATTTGGTGTAAATGTTAACAAAAATGCCAATTTCTAGATGTATATGGAAAATGACCACTCCTTTGAAAAACTGCGAGCTAGAGCTATGATATTTACATTTAGTATTCATGTTGGATTGTCCTCTATCATGTGTGGTCAAAGAATTTTGATCATCGAAAAACAACGCGGCAGCCAAGGGGTGGCCATATTCCATCTATAGCACTGTAGTAAAACAATGAAATTGATTGTCTAAATATTGCTTGTGTATACATATGTCAATATAATCTGGCCTGTTTAAGCACTGCTGACATTAGTTGCTATTCTTTCTAAACGTTTAAGTGCGTTGAGCGTTATCAGCCCTTACAAGAAAAACATTATCATCAAAACCTTTTATCATATTGCCTTTTTGCTGCATCAATAACTCCAACAAAGTTTGTTTATTGAACATAAAGTCACTGCCTTTATTTCGCAAAAACACGGGCTAATCGCAATCTTTGCCAACAGCCATTAACCCTTACATTGCTAGCAACAAATTGATCAGTCTCTGTAAACAGATCCATATCGATCAGATCCAGACAGAGGCTGTCGGATCAGACCCTGTACTAATTGTTTATGTGATTAGAATTTACACTGTTTGTTATATCTGTTCAAAAACTGCACCGTTTGTTGTATCTGATCAGGAACTACACTGTTTGTTTATCTAATAAAAAACTACACTGTTTGTTGTATCTAATCAAAAACTACACTGTTTGTTGTATCTGTTCAGAAACTACACTGTTTGTTGTATCTGTTCAGAAACTACACTTTTGATGTATATGATCAGAAACTACACTGTTTGTTGTATCTGATCAAAAATACACTGTTTGTTTATTTGACCAAAAACTACATTGTTTGTTGTATCTGACCAGAAACTACATTGTTTGTTGTATCTGACCAGAAACTACATTGTTGTATCTGATCAAAAACTACACTGTTTGTTGTATCTGATCAAAAACTACACTGTTTGCTACTAAGTCTCTAGTAAAATGCCTTTATAACAAATGCATGCAGTTTGTTGGCAAATACCAAAGATTTGTATGGATAAAAAATAGTTGTAGCATGATAGGTTTAAACGTTTCTTCAATGGCGGCGTGACTCGAGCACAGCGTAAGAGCCGAAGCGTTTAAATATTACATTAACACAATAACTTTTCCAGAGGTGCTTCTGTCTGTGGTCGATGAATTGATGACTTTTTGCCAATCTTCCTCTCGATTCGTTCCTTTCAGCTGAGTTGACTGATGTCATGAAAGGCGGAACTGGCCTAGTGGTTTAACCAGATGCAAGATTCCACAGGAAACAGTCTCAAAACTCGCATTTTTACATTGGCAATTATATGACGCATGCGTAGATAAACCCACAGAATGGTACCTTTCTTTTCTACGTTTTTCTTTATTGTTATTTTACAGGAAATGATAATTTCTGAACGTGCATGCATGTCTGTGTATGTTTTAACTCTCTGGTTGTATTGCATTTTTATTATTTTTTTTACATTTAATTACATTAAATACGTTTCGTATACACGTGCATTTAATAATACATGTACATGTATAATAAGCATATTACTAGACAATAGCTTAAATTTACTCCCGAAAACTTAATTCATAGCATAATAAGTTTTAGTCATAAAATGTACTCACCTGTTTTATAATAAGGGTCACATGTAAAACTTGACCCCTATTGCACAAGCAATTTAGTTTTTTTATGTTTTTGAATTAAAAAGGTAATTAATATGAAAACGCATTCGTATTGAAATCGGCTAGCGTTCTCATAATCGAATACTTTCGGAAATGTTGACAAATCGATCGCATATTGGGCATGCTGTATTTAAATGTTAATTGACGTCGTTCTAAGTATTCTTTCAGGATAAAATACTTGCTGAGTAATGAATATTGTATGTTGGGTGCAGCCAATTGAAAACCGCACGCGCTGTGCATCCATTAGATTACCGATCTAAGAATGGCTGTACAAGACGGCGGGCGTTATCTTGGAATTAATCAACGCTACTGTACATTTACTTGAGAAACTAATAATGTATTTAAATGGCGCACTTCCCGCCGCATTGGTGCATGTTTATCGAGTTGTTTATAACTTCATATAAGAAACCTCGCTGTTGCATGTCCTAGCATTTAAATAGCAATACGTCTTGTAGTAATGGTCGTCGTCGTCACAATCATCGTCATGACAATCAAAAATATCATCACCATCAGCATATTCATGATCATAACACTCTTCATCAAATGAAAAACAAAACTTGACTTGTGTTAAAAAACAGTAAAGGCCAAAAAAAAAATCTTCGACGGCATACAAGCAAACAGTTCAAATATATATACTTCGTAACAAACGGATTTCTAAATATAACAAAAACCCAATCGGCATTTCTTCGTTACTCACAGAAACGGCCGATGCGTTCTGCATAAGAAAAACCTGCCACGGTGAATGCTCCCTTGTTGTGTGTCACATTTTTAAGCCAGTCTTTACGTGATTATCTACTACGTGTATTCTATCTAACAAGCAAACATTTTAAATATGTTCACGTTATTTTCACTAACCTCAATAATTAATATAACATCAAGTATTCTAGAAAATGATCTTTTGACGTGTATGATTCACAACTTACACAGCAGTAGTTTTTTTTTTCGAATTTTTGAATGTACTGTATACACACACTAATTAGCATATTAAAGATCGGCATGAATCTATTTTTGTACTATGTGAAACAGAGTTATTTTAAAAAAATACATTTTACGCTTCATTTTTTAATGCTTCTTGTTTGTATTTATAGGCCCTAGCTAGTTTAAGACCCTAAACTAGATATTTTATATAGACAGGTATAGTTTCTAAACTGTTGTTGTATCAAAATAAATAACAATATAGTGTCAGTTGTTATACATTTGGTTAACGTATATTTTTATGAAGCATATATATATATATATTTGTTGGGACAAAGAATTAAGTTTGATATATCCGATAATTTGACACATCCGAATTTGAGTTAAGCGGAGTCGTTTCTATATAGAAACTATAGTGAAAAAACGGGACCGTAGAAAACAGTTTAACATAACCGGAAATTTGAGATAACCGATTTTGATATAACGAGAGTTGACTGTATATAAATATATATAATCTGCGAGGGAATTGCTCTTGATTGTCTCTTTGTCTTGAGTCATCATAAAACGGAGTTCAAACAGAGATATTGGATGACGTAAAGCATTATAATAGTTGTGATCAGGATTAGGTTAATCTATTTGGGTGATTTATAATGTTACATAATGTCCCCGGATCCATGTTTAGTTTATATGCGTCATATCTCATTTACGTTTTAGTAAAAAAACTATTCGTACACAAATAAATATTCACTGCAGTGGTTTTAAACAAAACTGCTATTTATCTAGTCCTGGGGACATTTACTTTATAATGGAAGACCTTACAACCTTACTGAATACTCCTGCTTCTGATACTCTACTAATATTATTGATGTCGATGTTACTTCAAATAATGTTAAATAATCTGCATAGATAAATAATAATCTCTGCTATAGATGATAACTATGTCGTCGCTGTGTAGGCTACATGTACAAATGTATTTCCCATTCCCAGCCTGTATTCTGGGATATTCAAGTCTGTGAATATGATCACTGTACGTACATTCTGTTTTCGATTACTTCTACATTTGCCTATGACAATTAGCTTATGGCAGCCTCCATTACGAATATTTTATCAGCGCTTGAACACATATTTATAACCTTATTTTAACAGATTGCATCATAAGTGCGGGTAATCGTTTCTTACTAGATCTAAATGGCACCGTTCCATGCTTCCTTTGCCTATGCGAATTTTGCTTCTAACGGCCGCTGATGATCCTTGATTTAACTTGCACATGTTCTAAAAACTCTCTTAAGCGTGTTCATTTCAGTGTGTACAAGCCATCGGCGTGGATAATAAAAATAGAGAAAAATAAAGTAAAGTGATTTAATTTCAAATAATTTTAATGTTATTTAATAATTGTATATATATTAAATTATAGTGAATATTGCGTTATACAGTTTATCTTTTTGTTTTTTTTGTTCTCAAAAGAGCTACATCATATATGTTTTATAGCACTGCTTTAAACCACAGAACATTAAATCATTAAATATATAATATAATGTCATGGCTCTGAGGCATTTTTGCCTTTATGAAAATCAAAGTAATGAAATTATTCCCATATGATCAACCCTGAGCCTGAATAAACATAATCAGTTGTATTAAAAAATGAATTCGGAATGTCTTTGCGTAAGTTAATTCACATGACTGTAACTACAAAGGTCCCATGCCTGGATGGTTAAATATCTAGCATCTCAAAGATGTTATTCACGTTAGCTGTTCAACCTATTACATTTGCCTACGAACCTACCTCAATTGACAGGCGTGCATATTAAGGGAACAGTTTAAATTTTTCTGCGTCAGTGTGACGTAACGTGTACGATTGAAGCTTGTGTCTCAATATACATACAGACAGACAGACGGACGGACAGACGGACGGACAGACAGACACCGGCAGACAAACAGAGGCAGGCAAGCAGGCAGGCAAGCAGGTAGGCAGATAGACAACAGACAGACGCGTTTATTTTAGTCTCACTTTTGTACAGCATTTTAAAATATAGAATTTTAAATAGAAAGTAACAAAATATGCCAAATTTGTTTTTAGCATAAGATATATATCGGAAAATATATATTTGTGTTGTAAATCATGAGTAAAGCAGTCCAGAGCAAGAAAAACCTGATGGATTAATGTTCTTCAAACTTTGTTAACACAGTGCCCGCTGTAAATTGCTTCTAATGCAATTTATGTTTGGTGCCATTTCTATGACGCTGAATTGTTACCTAACGAACATTTTGGTTCTCAGGAAAAAAGTATATAGGGAGAGTTGGTATCGGTACGTAGCTGACGGACTAAACTATATACATCGTATATATATATATCGATGCCTCGTATATACATCGATACATCGTATATACATTGTATATGCATCATATATACATCGATACATCGTATATACATCGATGCATCGTATATACATCGATACATCGTATATACATCGATGCATCGTATAAACATTGTATATACATTGTATATACATCGTTTATACATCGATACATCGTAAATACATTGTTTATGCATCGTATTAACATCGATACATCGTATATACATCGTATAACGATTCACTCATTGTGCAAAAAACAACATTAAGCAGTTCATTTTTCGCTGCATACAGTTTAACGATCCTTTACTTATTAACTCGAAGTTTTAATTTTGACGTTCTCATTGCTATGTTTCTTTTGTTGATGTCGTTATTGTTGTTGTTATTCTTTTGATGTTGTTGTTGCTGTTGTATATGATGTAATAGTGAATAAGCAATAAGCATAGCAATAATAGTGATACGTAGGGATACTTTGATGGGATATTTAACAGAAACATATCCTTTACTCAGTAAAGATGATGAATTATAAAAAGGCACCGTTAAAGCCGAATGTACATCTATTTACTGTTACCTTTAGTGCTCTTTCTATTCATCTCAGACACATGTTCTGTTGACATATAGACAGGATCAAAGAAAGTGTTGCTACATGTAAGCTCGTACGATAAGCAGAACCCCATAATTTCCAGAAATATGAAGCATGTTCTGGTTTATTGATCACTTTCTGCAGTGAAACTGTGCATTGCATTAGATTTATAGCGTTATAGTTGATAATATAAAAGGTTAAGCATCGATTCAACCATATACTTATCCCGAGTAATTATCATGTCCTGTTGTTAACATAATTTCATTGAGATTTCTGTCTGCATATTTTCCTCAAGACTTTGCGTTGCATTATAACATGGAATTTACACCCACGTTGGGGTCATTCGCATTATCTTCGGCTCCTTCGGTACATTCTCGGAAAAGTGTATAAATACAAGATTATTAGATCCTGCATATTTGCAAACTGTGAGGTTGCAAATTAGAAATAACGCGATCAAATAACTATAACGCATTCTTTTGATAAATGTTGTATGTATATCAGCTCAAACCAGGGCTACAAAACACACATCAATACTCTAAGGTCCGTGCTTTTTCCAAATATAGCAAATACGTAATGTTTCATGGCCCGGTCATAGTTTGTATCGTTTTGACTGAATAAGGTTTTACCTTATGTGACAAAAATAGATAAGTATGTCTATTTCTCTCTCTCTCTCTCTCTCCCTCTCTCTCTCTCTCTCTCTCTCTCTCTCTCTCTCTCTCTCTCTCTCTCTCTCTCTCTCTCTATATATATATATATATATATATATATATATATATATATATATCTGTCTGCCTTCCTGCCTGCCTGTCTGTCTGTCTGTCTGTCTGTCTGTCTGTCTGTCTGTCTGTCTGTCCCTCTTTCACTCTCTCTGTCTCATTGTCTCTCTGTCTCTCTCTCTATCTCTGTCTCTGTCTCTCTCCCTCTTTCTCACTCTCTCTCTCTCTCTCTCTCTGTCTCTCTCTCTCTCTTTCTTTCTCTCTCTCTCTCTCTCTCTCTCTCTCTCTCCTCTCTCTCTCTCGGTCTATTTGTGAAAGTAAAAAGGACGAGGTGTTCCGAATGTGTTTGAGCTTGCTTCGTTAATGTTTCAATATGAAATGCCACAATGTGCAATGTGCATGATAAATAATGAATACTGTGATTAATTTCCACAGTTGGCAATATTTTGCGTGGCGGAATCATGGCGAAAGACGAGTTCTTGCATGCAATGTTTTTGTACATGTATAGTCCCTATTTATTATGACAGAGCGTCATAATTTTATTTATTTACTTATTTATTTATCTTTTCTATTTATCAACCTACCTACCTGCCTGCCTTCCTACCTACCTACCTTCCTACCTATCTACCTACCTACCTTCCTTCATACCTACCTACCTTCCTAACTACCTACCTACCTACCTTCCTACCTACCTACGTACCTACCTACATACCTGCCTACCTACCTACCTTCCAACCTACCTACCTACTTACCTACCTACCTACCTTCCTACCTAACCACCTACGTACGTACCTACCTACCTGCAGGGGTAGAGTCTTTATGAAAATTCCTTTCATAGTTTGGTGTCCAATGCATATGATATGATGCTAAATTAAATGGAACGATAGACCCGGCACTGCTTTAAATGAAGAAGGTTTCGTGTGAATGAAAGCACATGGTGCATTTAAATATATATATGTCTTTGTGTGTGTGCATGCGTGCGTGTTTGTGTAAGTGTGCGTGTGTGTGTTTTGATTGATTGTACATGGACACACGAATGAATAATCTGCCACTAGTATCTCCAATGTCGCGTCCAGTGAATGTATGTACCACGATCACCATATCAAGGTAGGAGGCAAGCACACACTTCCTGCTATTAAACAATGGGTCTAGACATACATTAATGTCATTGAATGCAATTCAAAGCCAAATATTGCATCAATTGATTAGAAGATAGGTCAACATAGTGCATTAAATATCACAGAAACGTTTTGTGATTTCTTTGCTTGATTAACCGGACCAGGTAGCGCTATGCCTAGAGCGTCGGCTCCAGGTACTGGAGGCCCCGGGTTCGATCCCGGACAGCGACATGCCAAAATGATAGTGTTATAGTTTCCTATGCAAGCGCTCAAGTAAATATAAGTTCAGATCCATGACTTTTTGTATAGATGTCCGAATAATGTGACAGTGTTTGGTATCATGCCAGGTATTAGGCATGCCATGCGCAAAGAAGGACAGCATTCATATCTGCTTTAAGTGGACTCCGTCTCTCCAAATAACGGAACTACTGGTAGTGGGACGATTAACCTATTTAACTATAACAAATATATGATAGATTTTTTTACACACCATTGCAAGACTGTTTTGGCTGGTATACGAAGGAAAGTTCGTGTAACGATGTTTAAACTTTTGAATATTGTGTAATGTATTTCCTACACATTTCTCCAAAGATGCAAATAACATTTTAAATTTATAATAAAGCCACAAATCTGGAATATTGCAACATGTATCCCGTAAAACAGTATACGAATGGTGCGGTGCGTCTCCTTTTTTAAAGAAAAACACAATCCAAACAAATAAAGGATAATCATGGCATATATTCTATATTCTCCATTTTAGTGGAAAAAACATCGATGAAGGATGAAACGTAATGATACGTGAATATTTTCCCTACTGGAAATCTTCCTGAAAAGCTTAAGTGCATAAAGGTAAATGTATATGGCAATGATCGTAACAGAAAACAACAGATCTTTGTAACCGATTTCGAAAATGTCTTTGGAGGTGGGGGGTGTCAATTGGTTGTGATATCTTTTATGGATAGTATATCATATACAGTAAAAGAGTTTTGTTTTGACTAGCGCTTACGAATATTTTTACACTAATTAATTGAAGAGAAAAGACCAAACTTGGAAATACCGTCGAAATGGCGTATGTACTTCTTTTAATAACAATATCTTGTTGAGGCACCAGTGTATGTCAAGAGTTAAAATCTTGCCTAATTAAAAGGAATATTTAATTAAATAATAACCAGTTTTAAATAAATGAACATCGAAAATTCATTCATTAATTAATAAGATATGTAGCAAAAAGGTTTCCTTTACGAATTCAATTAATGTCAATAAATGTCTGAATACGTCTTTCCTACACATGCCAGTATAAACATACTGCAAAAGATCTACGCTCACGTAAAAACATGCGCGGCCACCATTTGCAAACACACAATAAACTACAAAAGATAAAATCGTTTCACTTTCGCAACTTTAAAGTTAAATTAACCTATTTTTTATTTTGTGTGTGCGTGTGTATGTGTGTGTGCTTTTTTATGTTTTTATTTTTTTGTTTTTTTTGCTTTTGTTGTTGTTGCTTAATCCTTACGCTACACAAACGTTCCCCTCATAACAGCGAAATCTACAAAATAGTCATAACTATCTATTGTGAGTGCTTTTTTCAATATTTTTTGTGGCCTGAATTTATTTATGTTTTGAATTGTATTAAAATGAACGTTTAGCAAAAACAAACTAAAATACGATAGAAATATATTTAAGTCAACCGAGTGCTAGAATCCTTAAATGAGGGAAATTCCAGCTATTTATGCATTTTTAGTGCACTGTGCACCAGAAAATATTATGCATGCACCAAATATGTATGTATCAGTAAAAAATGTACAGAATAGAATGCATGCGAAAAAGGTATTCAAAATAGAAAAAAGTCTGGACAAAGATTCTGCTCATGGGAAATATGCTCTGTATTACAAAGTGGCTACACAGCCTTTGACATGGATCCCGTGGAAAATAGAACACTTATTTAGAAATAATGGTGATGTAAATAAATTAACTCGCAGAAACTAATGACAAAGATTTGAAGTACGATCAGAAACAATTTCTAGGACAGAATTTATCTTGCCACATGCATTAACACATGTCTACATTTGGCTGTTCTCTCCGGTGAGTAAAAGCAACATTCGTTACCCGTGCTCATGCTGATTATCAGCTACTGAATCGTGTGTGTAATTCCAATTTCCAGTGGTGAGTAACGGTGACATTAACAAAAGCAAATAGCATTCATTTAAACACACAGAATCCCGGGGTCCTACAATATT
The DNA here is from genome assembly GCA_007844125.1 of Sinonovacula constricta. Taxonomy (NCBI): domain Eukaryota; kingdom Metazoa; phylum Mollusca; class Bivalvia; order Cardiida; family Solecurtidae; genus Sinonovacula; species Sinonovacula constricta. The sequence goes on along the minus strand of CM017556.1, from coordinate 21,236,080 downwards.
TTTTTAATAAAATCGACCCAGTTGTTTATATAAGACAAGTAAAAACAAAAAACAAATAAGGGCAAATGTTATTATATCAACCTGCAAAGATGACATAAAAAGCGAAAATATGTCGAGGTACTATGAGTGTTACAAATTATATTAAAAATTGAAAAAGCACTAGGCAAAATTAGACCTATGCAAATAAAATGCTATAGTAGCATAACACGAAACGCAAATACTGAAATCCCAACAAATACCGCTTTTAAAATGATATATTTAGATTTAAGCGCCATTGTGATTAAACTAGCAAAACGTAGAGAACTTTAATTAAAATAAAACAAGCATACGGTTTATACATGTATCGTGGGTTATTGTGTTTTTGTTGTTGTTGTTGTTGTTGTTGTTGCTTTTTAAATTAACGTCGTAAAGAGACCTCAGATTATTTGCAGGAAAGCGGAAAGGCGGCAAATTTGGAAGCACGAGTGATCAACATTGCGTAATCTAGATCTGCCCTGTCGAGGCAAGTATGTAAGGTAGCAACCCACAACCTGATTTCTGGCCTGTCAGCGGGGACGGGGTCGATCAGGCTATTTGTACTAACTTTCTAGGCTGCAGACTGGATTGAAACTTTATTGGACCATAAATTGTATTTAGAGCAAGTCTTTAACGCTTGCAAAGGCTCACATACATGTATAATTCAGTAATCGAATTGGGCGGTAACTGTTAAGTTATTGCTTATAGTTAACGTTACAGTCAATAAAAATGATTATTCTTCTTATTATTATTATTTTTATTTTTATTATTATTATTATTATTATTATTATTATTATTATTATTATTATTATTATTTATTATAATCATCATCATCATCATCATCATAAACTAAGAAGAAGACAAAAACAAACAACAGCAAATTATATTAATATTTGTTAATGTATGTTGAATCGTATCATAAAATTCTTTAATATTAATTGTACATTTGCAATGAGAAAATGATATTGATAAACCTTTCGCTATTGTCTGCAATTGCGTGCCTTAATAGTGTTATGAATATTTAGTGGTCAAAATGTCTTCATCCGGAACTATTGAACGTACAACAGGAAACTGCGTTACGAACTAAAATAAAGCCCGTGTGTTTAATTACATTAGCTGGCTAAAGTATATTTTGTCACGAAGTATACATTAAGCGTTGTTGAAATGCAACTTTAAAAATGAATTTTAAATGTTTTATGACAGAAAATATTGTATAGATACAGACAAATATCATATGGGTTTAAAAAAATAAAAAATCAAGACAACTATTTCAAATCAATAAATAAATAACAATACAAAGATTGGGTTACATGTAATTGTCTTTTTTAAGTGAATGCGAAAGATTCTTATTTTTGCGTTTCAATGAATTTATTGCTTTTCACTTTAAACGTTAATGCAAATTGCACATTTTTTTCCAAAAGGTACAACTACACTAGTAAGTGAACCAGAGCTATCAGGGGATAAAGCATAAGGAATCACACTGAAAACCTACAAAGCAATAGGCAGACATTGACAGACGTCATATGTGAGTATATGTTGAAAGAGTGTCTACAAGCCAGTAGTGTACATGTACACGTGTATCTCAGCTTCCAGAAATATAACAAGGAGCCATGCAAGAGATAAACCACCAATCATATTAAGGAAAGCGTAAGACAGTAATTATGAAGTTCGAAAGAATATCGTATTATTGTGGTTTTCACCTGAGGTATTCATGTACAAGCTGAAGTGCCAAGAAGAGACATATCCTTGTTCTTTTCTCTTCTGGTCATTATTGTTCGTTATTCTTAAGTTTAAGAGTTTTATTTATTTGTTCTTTACAAACTTTTCAATTATCGATTTAAAATATATGTTGTTTTATTTTATATTGAATCAATCTAGGCAGCCAAAAATAGTTTAAGATCAAGTTGATTAATTTAACTGTATTATTATCAACAATGGACGGATAGTACTTGACAGTCAAGATTGCAGCTCAAATAATTTACAAAAACAGCTGATATAATCACCCCAAAAAAAATGTTTTAACTTCGCTTTCAAATAATGATTATACTTATTTAAAGACACTTATTGCGTTGGTAAAGTATTGGTATAATAATTAGCATAAATTGGTTTAATCTATTTTATCATATATTAACAAGATGTCGTACATAAAGAATATGTAACATTATGACTGAAATGTCTTTCCTCTTTGTCTTATAATTGGGTTATGTCGCGGCTTTGAGTATGCAGCTACTGATAATCTTGAGATACGATTTATGATGATAAATTCATGTACAGGTAAACAGAGACAATCCAATATGAGTTTAACCGAAATCGCATGAGTTGGGATTGTCAGTAAATTGTGTTTACATCTGCCACTGAAAAAATATCTCCATGGACACGCGAGTAGGCATATTTACATCTATGCCATCATTGTCGACAATTTGGAAATGGTCTCATTTTCTGATTGAGATATCGCGTGATAAATTGTAAATGCACCCATAAATGAAGGTAGACAGATGCAAACTGGGAATTTGGACGCCCCTCGGCAGCATTAGCCTGTGTACAAAGCAGAGTTATATTCTAAAGTGATCCGTGTGTTTTCAGTTTTGGTACAAAACCTTCTGTAAAAAAAAGTATTGTGTACATTGAAACTCAGTCATACGTTTAAATTCCAAATTAATTAAAGACGTAATACGGTATTCCTTTTCTTTTCTAGTCGTCTTACAACATCGTTGTCTTTGAACTCGTACGTTGGAAGCAAAATATATATTGAAAATAATTAATATTCTATTTGATTTTGTGATGTCGCAGCTTACTGTAAGAGTACGTAAAAATAGAGATAAATTATCTTTCTTCTTGCAGCGAAACTTATCAGATAAGGCAGATATGAGTGTTTATTAAAAAAAATCCAACTTTTCTTGTAGTGAATAGGGCTTAATATCCATTCGAGCAAAACTTTCGTCGTAAAATAAAGAAAAAAATGAATAAAATTTAAATAAGGAAAACAATGTACAAACCGGAGACCTTAATCTCTTATAAAAGGTGTAGATTTTGTACCATTTTTATAACTATAATTAAAGTTCTATTTTAGGCTCCTTTTCAAAACATAAGGTACATTGTATACACGATATATCAAAACTTTGTCTTAGCATCACCTTATGCTTTGTACATAAATTGCTTTATAAAATCAAGGTATATCAGAGTCGATCGAGGATCCAGACCAGTTATTGCTTAAGTCAAAATATATCATCAGGGATAAAAGTTGACCGTGTGTCAAAAACGGGGATTGATGTATTTTGAGTTACGTAGAGTGACTGGAGAGTAAACATACAAACAGACGGCAAATCAATTTACCATTAGTCTTTTCTCCTGACATTATCTGTCTGAACGTTCTAGAACAGTTTTGCTTTGGCAAAGAACGTCGTGGCATGTGTGCGAACATAGAGGAGAAGGAGAGCGACTACACGTGAGAAATAGATACGAGAGCCGTGGGGTTCCGTGTATTTTAGATAGAACTTGGAAGACCAGACGTATTGCAGATATTTCAAAATTTATTACTCGTTGTTTAACAAGACATCTGGAATTTTAAGGCAGGTTTTCGGCATGGCAATAAGCGTCAGATATCGGTGTGCCGCTTGACTAATAATTACTGTCAAAACATTGTAGTGAAAGAGGTTTGGATAGAACCATTAGGTTTGTAAGTCGGAAATTTTTCAATTTATTGTGGTTTAAGTCTTCCTGTGTGAATAAACTTTATTTTGTTGACAGTTTTTCAAGTCTTTAGATAAATTATAAACAAAACTTTATACAAAACCTTAAGAACTTTCTTTTCGCTTATGAATTTAGAAAAACAAATTTGGTAGTAATAATACAGCGAGTGTAACTTAACACAAGATTGTGTAGTTAATTTTAATATCATTAAGTTTAAGCAAAGTAAAAAACTGATGTAAATTGTACATGTTTTATTCTCCCTTAATGTTATATTTATGTTTATTTATAGAGAGGTAAGTCCGTTTATACTGTTGTTACACTATTATATATTTTGTTATAAGTCGTATATATTGGATCGATAAAATAGCTGTAGACAACAAGCAGTTAATGCCACTGGACTTCATCAGGACACTTAATAACGTTGTCACTAAACGGCTGCAACATGTAAACAAAAGTTGTGTTGAAACGGCACTTAATAAATTGGTAATTTTCTTTGTACACCTTGGAAATATAATCGATGAGATGCGGCAATGTCGAGGAGAAAATCAGCTAAAGAAATTATAAAATCAATTTCTAGGGAAAAATCAGTATTATTCATTGGGCTGATAAAATGTATTCTACACTTAGCAGTTCATACCGCTGAACATTCTCATTATAATGGCGCAATTACGTGTTCCTGAATCCGCAGCGGTGGAAGACGTTAATAACAGGCATTGTTGAAGCAAATTCAGAAACGCAATATTTAATCATTAAACAGATGCAAGATCTACGGCTTTAAAATATAAAAAAAAACGTGGAATGAAAAAAGAAAGTCATTGAAACACACACAAGCGATTTCAGTGATTCATATGGCAGCATTGGAGCTGGCATCGATAAATTGCACATGATGACTCCGATGATAAGCCTCCTTTTCAGTTGCCCGTCAAGCAAAAATATCGAACTAACTGATAATATCACGGAAACTGGAAAACACATTGATGAGGATTTGAAAACGAAATTTAAAGCCGAATAACTCGATTTCATGGCGTCTTTGCATATCTAAGTAAAAATGAAAACAAACATTCTCGTCGGAGGTACCGCAAAATGTTCAGCTGAAAATACGATTGTTGTATTGGCTTCCTTTTGTCTTTAATGAAGTATTTTTTCTTATCATTAGCGCCTTAAAACGTTTGGACCTAGTGTAAGATTGGACTGGTGAACGATCAACTTAAAAGCGATCCTGTCATTGAAATTTAGCCTAATTTTGAGTAATCGAACGATGTATGCATTCTGTGGAAGCTGCTTTTGGGTGCCTTGTATCCAACTTAGTTGTTTTCTTCCCCTGTTACAGTGAAAACCCTTTACCATTTACTGCATGGTTATATCAGGCTTTTTCCCACGTATGTTCTCCGGTACCTTACCGAAGTACAGTTATGCATGTACCAGTGCAGCAAGATATCCACTGTCCAGACAAAGACAAAGTCTGGTCGAGCATTGGCAAGACACTCACAGGAGTGTTCTGCCGCTTTATGAATGACATAAAATATTAATCCTGCTCGACTGTCTCTAATGATGTTTTCAAAATGACATTGTTAACTATCTACGATTCAGTTTTTCGAACGTTATCTAGTGGTTCGCTTCTGGCCAAACTGATGGTAAACTGTTGTCAAGAATGTTAAGATGGCTACCAGTGCCACCAGTATCCGGACAATGCCGAACTAGAGCCTGTGTTGCTTCGGCTGTTTATCTGTTTAAACATGACTGGATGAGGATCTAGTGTTCATACGCATTCAACCAGCTGAAAATAGAAAAAAATGTAAAATACGCCCCTTTTTTGGTTATAAAGTATGTGCGCTGAGCAAAATGCATTTTTCTAAAAAGCGAACAACGCGTCATAAGTCTATGAAACTTAAAAATTTAACATACACACCTTTTGTGCAACAATTCTCAAAATGGCTTTAATGCAAAGACACGTGTGAATTCTACATGTATGTGGCTTTAAGTAAATACCTTAACGCAATACTGAAGCGTTATACACGATGCTGCGTTAAAATTCATTCAACGTCATGCTTCGATTCAACTGAATGCAATCACTGAGTGTAACTGCCATATTCAGCTATACTTCAAAAGCTCTTCTCGAACGGACGCTTCTTTTAGTGTTTTACAAACTGTAGAACAAAATGCACTTAACTGAGTCTTGATTTTATATTGCGAGACGCCGACAGAATGGGTTCTAAAAATAACTCGACTGAATTATTTTTAATTCATATCGTTCAATCAACTTGTTACAAAAGTATAAGTATGACTTTCACTCAATTTAGAAAATCTGCTTTGAAGAAAGGTTCATAATATAATTATGTAGAAACTAGTTCTAGCAAGACTTATTTCTAGTTCAATCTACACTCACAACTTTCTAAAAGATATATGCGATTAAAAATGCTATTATGGCACTATCAACAATATAAAAACAATTACAAGTACACAAAAACACATAGTGACCACATGAAAAATCCTGCAAATTCCTCAAACGGATACGCAGGATCATTTCCAACTTAACGCCTAGTTGACGTCACTGGCTTAAATTATAATCCCGTAGCAAACCTCTTATAAATGTATCATTCATTTTCTCAGTGCGACTGTCTGTCAATCATGATCGTAACAATTAACATCGTATACAGCAGTTGAAGACCAATACTATACACTTATTTATTGCTGCACTACGTTTTGTGCTAAGCAGTGAAAAAAATTCAGATGAGTCAAGTCAGTTGATGAGTTTTCAATATAGTCATCATGCACACTTGTTTCGCAGGACTCACGTTAATGCACGCGGTTAATGTATGAAAACGAACGAAATTAAGCCTGCTTTGAGGCTTAGATATACAGTAACAAAGTGTAAATTCTCTCGACATGATTGCCATACTTGTAAACACAATGTATTTATAAGTCATTGGAAAAAGACAACCAATGAACAAATTAATTCGAGATTAATTCCGCAAACTTTGTGTCAGCCCTAGAGTGATTAATACGTATATACATTTTTTGGCATATCCGACAAAGGTTTGTTTACTGTTTGTTTGTTATTTTTTTTTTATTAAATTTGGGAACATCTTTCAAGTGATCTGTAATACATCAGCAGTTTTACACATACGTTCGCACTGAACGTTATTTAATAAGAGAAATTATATTTGGTTCTGTTATTTTTCAAACAGAAGCCACATGCTAACAGTTTTCAAAGAATATAAACCTTCCATACGAAATTATGCATGAATAAAAGAGTTGTACAAGGTATTTGTTTGATGTTTGATTAAATTAAAACACATTAGTGAAAGCAGTGCGTTTCTTACGAAGTGATCTTTGTGTCACTAATTACAGCTAGCAAAGAAAACAAATGTTCCTTAGAAGGAAATTGTAATGGATTTACATTAATCGAAGCTTGATGGACGTTTGTTTAACAATGCGTATGGAAATGAGACAACAAATGTCCGGAGAACATCATCAAATAATCAACAAGAACTACTTTCAGGAAATGTGGTAGCAATAATGTCAATGGACAGGGAGTAGTAAATCACTGAAGACCTTAACTATCCCAGCGACCGGACCTGGTAGCGAAATCGGTAGAGCGTCGGCGCCAGGTACGGGGGCCCCGGGTTCGATCCCGGGCCGCGACACACCAAAGTCGTTGAAAATGTAGTGGTATAGTTCCCTTGCTAACGCTCAAGCAAATATAAGGGCAGTTCCAAGACTTGTTGCCACGACTGATTGGCCCGGTGTTAGGATAATGTGACTGGGTCTAGTATCATGCCAGGTGTTCATGCTATACACAGTGAAGGCAGTATTATATCTGGGCACCGTCCCCAGAAAACTGAAATACTGTTGGTGGGACGATGAACCCAATAAACAAACAAACTAACCGGACGATTTGTATATATGGAACAGTGTCTAGATTGCGTTGCCTTTAGGGAAATTTTTTAAACTGATACGAAAGATATTGCAATATTGTAATATGTTTAAACTGAATAAAATGGTTGCGACACCTTATAAAAACACGATTACCCAGAAATAATATTTCAGGAATATAAGGGCATAATTTCATACAACCGAACTACTATATTGAAGATAATAATGTTTGATTATTTTTATACTTTTAGTTGAACATAAATTGTAACTGACATACTTTGATAGGACGATATATCCAACAAACAAACATTAATCGTGCCCAGTCTTGCTTAGTGCTAGGTTAACTAATTGGTCTTAACTATATAATTGGCCAATATCTGAAATCAAGATAGTGGTAGACAGTGTCATTACAGGTTTTGAATCATATTAAATGCCGTCTATATTTGTGACATTAATAACTTGCATGAGCAGAACGTGGCATATTTATTTAATCAATTTCAGATTGCCAGAAAGGCCGTAATAACAGAAAGACCCTTACCACCCTGCATGCAAAGAGTGTGAACAAAGCAACCTTTCTTAACAGAGAATCAATTGTCATTCATAAACCTATAACAGTGTTATCTTGGCAGCCTTATTAATAATGCTCTGCCAGGGAAGTGCACATGATGCCGTCTGTGTCACGGATTTCAAGAAAATATATAGAAGTGATATAAAAAAAATTCTTCGAAAGTAAACGTTTGGTGTAGCTTTCTGGATTTGTTTACTTATTTATTTATTTATTTATTTATTTATCTATCTATCACTATATTTTTTCTTTATTTATTTATTTATCTGTTAATATATTTATTCATTTATTTTTTATTTATTTATTTATTAATAACTTTTTATAAAAACTACACAAGTAAATAAGCATTCATACACGGTTAAGACAACTCATAAGGTTAACATATTCGTTGGTTATCAATCCTGTACGTACAGATATTTATATAATTCTATGAAAGGTGTGTTGTATGGAACATCAAGTATAAAATATTCACAAACATTAATGAATAGTTCTCAAGAACATATGTTTTCCAAAGTAGACAATGTGTTTCTCCAGCCAATGATGTTGTTTTTTCTAGTGATCTTTCTGCTCGCAATGATAATCATTCAAATGTTGTTAACCACTTAAATACGGTTGAAAGTATGGCTGCTATTCCTTAAGCAATGTTTCGTATTGCAAGTTTTTGTCAATCTGTGCAATTTGGATTTCTTATATCTGATAATTGTACACACATTTATTCCATCTTCACACTAGTTTTTTACAAATATACAAATCTTGAAATTCGCTTAAATAACCACCATTACTAATAATATTTCGATGACATTTATCCACGTTTACACGCTCAATATGACAGATTGCATCAAAAATGTGCGCTATCGTACCTTATCACGAAAAGTTTTACTAATACAGGTCCACGTTTACTTCGCCGACAAAAATTGATAAGCCATAATCAGGTATGCACAAAGAACAGTGTGTATGTCAGATTCATCTTATTTACCTATTATGACTTTAAACTGGTATAAGATTTAAATAATCAATAGCAAAGCCAGTTCAAGCTCCACTTTGGTACTTACGTATTTATTTCTTAACTGCAAACACGTTATATAGTTCCTTTGCGTGCATACCTGTATAGATAAATACTGTGTATAGCTCTTGTACAGACAACACAATGAATCGTCCATATACAATCAACAACAACACACTCGAGAAATAATACAACACACACTGTCATACCGTAACAATCTGAGGTCGAAAGTGAAAAAGACTTCTATATTAATTTTATATGAAGACGCTGATACTTTTAAACATCCTATAAAAACTAAAAAAATCCAGGTAAAACACCAATAAATAATCTTAAATTCATATGTGCCAAACGTGTGCAACGTTAAACGTTAAACGTTAAACACGTGACACAAACAATGGATTAATAAAATATCAAACCAAGCCTTTTAATAACGAGAATAAAATCTGCGAGCATTTTGTGGTAATATGTAATCTGTATACGGATGTGGGATGGGATTGGGATTAGCCGGCATTTTTGCCGATACTGCGCAGCGACATTTCTATCATTACAGCACAGGGGCACTTATGAGGTGCCCAGGGACTGAACCCGGCCGTTCCATTATACTTTCACCGACGAGTCAGGCGTAATGCTGTCCCCGTAGCCCCGAGCGTTAGGAGGGAAGCCACTACTACCAACTTTAAAGTCTTTAGTATGACCCGGCCGGGGTTCGAACCCACGATCTCCCGATCCGCAAGCCGACGCTCTACCTTCTGAGCTATTGCGGCCGGTATACGGATGTATAACTTCGAAACGAGAACGGAAAGTGAACGAGCTTATCGGAAACACACATATAGTTGTTGTTGCGGCGTTCAGCTATTTTGGTGCAGGAATATTCAAAACGAGGGTATGAGGAGAACCGCCGCCGCAGTAATGCGTGGAATTTATAAAAATACGGAATTTTGTTTGGGAGTACATGTATCACTAAGTAAGCGTAAAATGAGTACACGTACAATAAAATACACAATGGGACAAATAAGCCTACACTGGTGAAGTTTATTAATTGGTTGCGTGCTATGCAATCCTTAAAGCAGGTGGATATATTTATACCACATCATCTACATGTAACGGTAGATACTACATATTGTGTTTGGTAAATACATGTAAGTATGCAGAAGGTACTGGATATGATAATTTAGTGGCTTTTATAGAACATTTATAGATGTGTCTTAAATAAACAATATATAAAATCAACTTAGAATGGTAATGAAATATAAACAGAATAGTATTGAGCTTAATTGAAAAAAAGTCGCAATTTCATTTATAAAGTTGTCTTGATTAACATAAAAATGAACAAAATATGCCCCTTAAAGAAAATACTTTCGAATGTTGCCACTTGCAATATTTGTACTGAGAACAAAATGGCAAAATATAATCCCAATGTTTTCTAACACACGACAGTGTTGTTCAGAAAAAAACGTGTATTTATCATACAAATGCAACCTGCACGGACAATAACAGAGATGTGAATTGAATGACTCTTCTGTTGAATGTAACAATGCAAAGATCCATGTACTATTTTGTTAGAAGGAAATCTTGAGTCCTGGAATCTCTGAAATCATGAGTGACATGTGATAATCATCATATCAGAAAAAAATCCCACTGTTATAACCGTTTGTTTAAATATCTGAGTCTGCAATCAATGGGCGTGTGCCAAAATTGATGTTAAATGGAGCTCAATGGCTTCAAATGTCTTCAATATAGTCATTAAACGTGAATTATAGGGAGATATGTATCGGGGGCACATTTCGACATTGTTTCTGATATCCATTTCGATTGGAAGAAATATATATATTAACATTGCATTTTCTTATTTGAAGCAAACCATATATATATATAAATAAATTGTGGTCTGCTTCAAATTAGAAAATGCAATGTTTGTTATTCACCCGCTGCAAAATAGATGTTAACGTCGGTTTCTTGTATAAGGTTATTATATGTGAATCAAATTCCAATGTTCTGCCTTGAATCTGTTATGAAGAGACAAATGTATGAGGTACTTTCCAGTCCCGGTGCAGCCAACCTGAACAATTTGCATTCTCTTAATAACAACATATCGACCAGGCAATATTTTATACAATGTAAACACTATCGAGACTAGCAACTGGAGTGAAACTTAGTAAGTATCAATTGCACTACATACACTATCGTCATCAAAGCTAAAGATTTAAAAAGAATACGGTATTTGGCAGTAAGTTAAATGTTTCGACAAATATATATTGTAACCTTCTGCCATCTCTTTATGAGTTTAATGAGTATTTTATAAATTTCTCTACCACATCAGCAGCACAGGCAAACGAAAAAAGAAGGGTTACATTGGCAGAAAGTACACGAAGATGCCTTGTGATTGTCTTTTAAACCATGCATAGTTAGTTGTACGTATATCTCGTACCTTCAAGGGCCCGAGCGCATTTCCGATAGATGCGTTAGACAGTAATTGGGAAGAAAAAAAAACAATTTGCTATTGTTTATGGCAACATGTGCCAATTAACAAAAGTGTCAAACAGAACACACCTACATGTGTCCTTCTGATCTAGTTATAAAAGTTGAATGAAATATGAGTATTACAATGTCACGAAGTTATGGTTAAACCGTAGTTAAATAATCAATTTAAATAAGTTTTTTATTCATTCTCAATAGTTTCATTAAGCATTGAATAATCCAATGTTTTGAGTAACTAAATGCAATGTAATACAAGTACATGTTTAAAGAAACTGGTAATCCTGGTTACATAACTTCTTCCTGCTTATAGTATAAATATATGAAGTTAAAATTGGGTGTAATGTCATTCCATCTTTTCATTTCGTAAAATAACATTATACAGACATTATCACAAAAACCAAAATGACATTTACCATTAACATCAAGACAAAGCTATACATATAGAAAACAGTAATGATGTCTAAGATTGCACACTTACATACATCATCTTATATCTAAAGATTGTCGAAAGGAAAAACAATCAGATATAATAACATGCACATCAAAACTTTACTCTAACTACGAAGTTAAGAGTTATTGCCCCTTGCACATTCCGACTTGTTTTCACACATATATGTTTATCTTTAAACTGTTATGAGCAATCGTGTGCGAAATTTCGTGTAGATAAAATGGGATATCGGATAGCAACAAGACTGTGATGAATTTTACCTTAAATAAATGGTAAGCAGACGTGCAGAGAGACGGTACATCCGCTTCCCATTAATATGTTCTCCTTACGTAATTTGTCAAAACATGCGAATTCTTGAGACCATAGAACTTCCGTCAAGAATGTTGATGCACATGTGCCAATCGAGAAACAAAGAGCAAAGATGATAAAAAGCGAAAGTGTGCAAGAAAAATGCTAGGAAAGGGACGAACTTATTTAAGTATATTTCGTGACAAATTGCACGAAAATAAAGACGGAACTGTCGAAATCGAATTGTCGAAATGTGTTTCGAATTTACAAGATATTTTGAACATGTTAATAAAATGGCAAGATCGTTAGTTATGTTCACGCAACATGACGCAACATGACAAGGGGTTACAACTGGAAGACAAGCCATTATGTGTTATTATGGATATCTTGAGATGTCTTAATCATTAGTTATTCGGTAAGTCTTGCCCACAACAATTTTCAGATGCATTACAATTAACCATTTAACTGACCTAGAATGTTTTAATTTTAACTGCGATTTTTATCTTTTTGTTCCGAAAAGTTATTATTTTCAATGTTTATGCTGCTGAATAGAATGGAAAAAACTTTCCAAAAGCAAATACGAAACATAATTCATACTAACGGTTTTGTCTGCGTATGCATAAAATGCGCATTGCTAGTTTAACACGACACAATAATGTTTAGTCAAATAAATCATTACAAAGTCCGAAATTGAATAGCGAAGTTGGCCTGGAGTGTGTAATTGTAAACAGCTTTTTAATTGTATATCAGCTAAACGAACACAAAGCAGTGGAGTACAAGGAAACTAATTATAGTGTCCTGCTAGACTTGTAAAGCGCCTTTGACATATGTGACGTCTCAGAGGATAAAATGACAAGTTCTATGACTACCGATGTAAATGATGCAGTGTTTATGTTCGGAATTCCAATGTTCTGCCTTGAATTGGTTGCAGTTATGTAATAGTAACGTGGATGGATAGCATCGCTCGACCCATATATAATTGATTGTTAATACCCCGTAAAAGCTTGGATGAAGCTAGAATAATAACTAAAAGAAATCGACACCATCTCTAAAACAATGTGATACTTTTCTTGGCTTTTATGATGACAATGGGCAAACGGTTTGGGTCTGACGATTCTGGAGAAAAGTAAGAAAGGAACAAAGGCTGTCAGGAAAGTAGAAAAAAAAAGTAAAAATCTGTCAGCACGTTGCATATATAAAGATGACATGCCCAGAATGTTTTAATACATTATGCAGACAACGATAGTCTGAAAGGTTGCTGTAATGTACCGAGGAAACCGGACAAAATCTCCCTTGTATAAAACCTCCCAAGCCATTTGTGAGTGGTAGACAAACATCCCACATGTCATTTCGACATGATTGACAGAATATACTATGTCGTTTTTATCAACCTGACTCAGAATATTTTAAATCTTGCCAACTTTGTTCTCCAATTGACTGTTTACTGCCAATTATATGTTGATTACCCTAGCAGCTAATACTGCATGACTTAAATACAGTTACATTAATGAATATTTAGCTATATCATAAATTATAGAGGTTATTAAAGCCTATTTGTACTAGGTGAAGAAAAATGTAGCATTATTGCAGCATTTATAAACCGCTATGGGACTTTTTGTCCGCCATGTCAAAATGACCTGGGACGTTTTGTCCACCCTGTCAAAATGACCTGGGATGTTTTGCCCACCCTGTGAAAATGACATGGAGCTTTTATCCACTCTGTCAAAATGACCTGGGACGTTTTGTCCACCCTGCCAAAATGACCTGGGACGTTTTGTCCACCCTGTCAAAATGACCTGGGACGTTTTGTCCACCCTGTCAAAATGACATAGGACGTTTTGTCCACGCTGTCAAAATGACATGCGACGTTTTGTCCACTCTGTCAAAATGACCTGGGACGTTTTGTCCACCCTGTCAAAATGACATGGGACGTTTTGTCCACCCTGTCAAAATGACATGGGACGTTTTGTCCACCCTGTCAAAATGACCTGGGACGTTTTGTACACCCTGTCAAAATGACCTGGGACGTTTTGTCCACCCTATGAAAATGACATGGGACGTTTTGTCCACTCTGTCAAAATGACCTGGGACGTTTTGTCCACCCTGTGAAAATGACATGGAGCTTTTCATCCACTCTGTCAAAATGATCTGGGACGTTTTGTCCACCCTGTCACAACATGTGGATCTTTTGTCCACCCTGTCAAAATGACATGGAGCGTTTCATCCACCCTGTCACATCATGTGGATCTTTTGTCCACCCTGTCAAAATGACATGGAGCGTTTTGTCCACCCTGTCACAACATGTGGATCTTTTGTCCACCCTGTCAAAATGACCTGGGACGTTTTGTACACCCTGTCAAAATGACCTGGGACGTTTTGTCCACCCTGTGAAAATGACATGGGACGTTTTGTCCACTCTGTCAAAATGACCTGGGACGTTTTGTCCACCCTGTGAAAATGACATGGAGCTTTTCATCCACTCTGTCAAAATGATCTGGGACGTTTTGTCCACCCTGTCACAACATGTGGATCTTTTGTCCACCCTGTCAAAATGACATGGAGCGTTTCATCCACCCTGTCACATCATGTGGATCTTTTGTCCACCCTGTCAAAATGACATGGAGCGTTTTGTCCACCCTGTCACAACATGTGGATCTTTTGTCCACCCTGTCAAAATGACATGGGACGTTTTGTCCACCCTGTCACAACATGTGGATCTTTTGTCCACTCTGTCACAACATGTGGATCTTTTGTCCACCCTGTCAAAATGACATGGAGCGTTTTGTCCACCCTGTCAAAATGACATGCGACGTTTTGTCCACCCTTTCAAAATGACATTCGACGTTTTGTCCACCCTGTCACAACATGTGGATCTTTTGTCCACCCTGTCAAAATGACATGGAGCGTTTTGTCCACCCTGTCAAAATGACATGGGACGTTTTGTCCACCCTGTCAAAATGACATGGAGCGTTTTGTCCACCCTGTCAAAATGACATGGGACGTTTTGTCCACCCTGTCAAAATGACATGCGACGTTTTGTCCACCCTATCAAAATGACATGGGACGTTTTGTCCACCCTGTCAAAATGACATGGAGCGTTTTGTCCACCCTGTCAAAATGACATGGGACGTTTTGTCCACCCTGTCAAAATGACATTCGACGTTTTGTCCACCCTGTCAAAATGACATTCGACGTTTTGTCCACCCTGTCAAAATGACATGCGACGTTTTGTCCACCCTGTCAAAATGACATGGGATGTTTTGTCCACCCTGTCAAAACGACATGGGACGTTTTGTCCACCCTGTCAAAATGACATTCGACGTTTTGTCCACCCTATCAAAATGACATTCGACGTTTTGTCCACCCTCTCGAAAATGGTATGGGAGGTTTTTTCCATGTGATATTTTATCCTATGATTATTAGAGCACATTTCCATGCATAATAATTGTTAAAATGCTCACGAAAATGATCAAAGCAAAGTAAGCTTTAAGCTGAACTCGATCTTTTTTACAGAAGTATAGAGTCTGCTATTTGTGTGATTATCTTGTTCAATTTATCTGTGCATTACATTATATTTATAACATTAAATCGTTATAGCTATTACGTATGTTGATCACCGATTTAAACTCATTATACTTTTCCTAACGTGTATGGTGTGTTGTTAACCTTCTAGCACCGGAAGATCTTGCTGCATATGTTCACCAAGGCTTCATTACTTGTTCATCACGTAACCGTCCACGCTGGTGGGAGCTGTATTTAATATGTTTAATGTGAATTTTCCCATAATGTATTCCGAAAATTGCATATTTACAGTGATTTTAAAGTTTTCAATCTTTTACGTGGGCAATTCTAATACCATGATGACATGTGAGTTATTGCAAGCATTGCTTGTGATGTGTGATGGACATGACAACGTACATGTGTGTTTACAATGAGTTGTGGGTGCTAGAGCTGGTGTCAAGAAAAGCATGTTGACTGGAAATACAGCAGCATCTTAAATGTCACTGTAATAATATAAACGTGATATAGGTGTACACTCGTTCCTGTGTTTTAGTACGAACTTAATAATGTCTCAAATGCATCGGGGCTAGCAGAGTGTTAATGGTGTAACAATGGTGTAAATGGTGTAACAATGGTGTAAAATGGTGTAACAATGGTGTAAAATGGTGCAACAAAATGCATCAGGGCTAGCAGAATGTAAAATGGTGTAACAAAATAAATAAGATATTCACAACGTTTTGATTTCTTTTAATTATAGTGTATGCTATACATTGCCTACTGGTAATCTTTTTTTTTTAAACAACAACAACAACGTCAAATTATAACTTAAAACTAAAAGTATAGAATGTATCTTGTAAGGCATTATGTCTAGTCTTTCAGCAAAACTTCCTTTGAGACTATCCAGTCCAAGTATTTTGTATTTTCCATCTTCGTGAAAGAACCGGTATATACTCAACAAGAAAACGATTTCAAGCAGTCCGTGAACAAATAATGAGATAATGTCCGTCTTGACGGATCGATCAGACAGTGCATATTCACCCTTGTGGCTGCATTCTAGATTGAAATTTGATATTGATTAATTAAGTCTAAATTTCCATTTAGAGCAAATCTTCCCAGCAAACCCTGTCGCAGTGTTTGTAATGGTTTACATACAGACGTAAAATAATGATCGAATTAGTTCGGTTACCGTTCACCATTTATGCAACAGTTGTTCTACAATATATCTCTTTAATTGTAACTGTAAAACAGTAATCGGTAACTTATAATCACATCGATTTTGTCAACAATAGTGTGCCATGATATTGATCCGCATAATAATAGCCAATATGTCTTTATCAGTAACTAATACATGTCCATCGGCACACTGCGCAACGAGCAACAAGATAAAGCACGTGTTCTCCGTATAAAATATCTTGTTGCCACGAGTTAAACATTAAGCATCATTCTGGTAAAATTGTAAAGGTGAAGTGTTAAAGATAGTGCCTGACACTCAGGAGTATATAATCAGCAACGGCAAAGAAAATTATTTATGTTTAAGTCAATACAGACATATCAAAGGTATATAGAAAACTAAACATGACTAGTTAGAGCTATGTTTGTCGGGTTTAGCATCCGAATCATTTTTGCCGAATGATCTCACTTGCCCATGGCGGTAATCCGACAGTAGTAGCGTAAAGTAGGTTTTAAGTGTCTTGTATGTTTCAAAATGCTTATGTACGGTCTAAAGACGTGCTCGTACTCAGCTAATTTTTTCCTTTTTTTCGGAATTCTAAATTTTGTTTAAACAAACATGTGAAACAAATTACTTTCCAATTCCATTCAATCTTCACACACACTTTTTCAAGGTTATAATCATCTATTAAGCGATCATGACTATTTTAACACATCATATTTATGCAAGAAAAGGAACAGGCAGCAGTTCACAGACTGTAGAATGTAAGTATATATTAATGAGGGTGTCTATCTCACAATGTACACAAGTATCTCAGCTCTTCCCACAAATGTAAAAAGGGCTCCTTAGAGGCGATACATTAAGCCAGTACTTGTGCAATTAGAAAGACTATCCTACTGTAGTCGCTCACTCAGGAATGTACGTATAGTAAGTAGCATAAGTGATCGAAGGAGACATATCCAGTTCTATTGTTTCTTAGAATTATTGTTGATATTTAGATTGTAAAAGTAAATATCAGTGAGTTATAATTATGCTCTAGTTAAATAGTTTTCAGTAATAGATTAAAATTTATCGGATATTGCTTGAACTGTTAATTGTATATAATAATAACTATACTATTATATTAGTTTAAGGGACAAACATATTGTGTAAATTTAGATGTAAATCTTAACTTGTATTTATTTAAAGATGTTCCATGTGGAATGTGATAAAAGTACTGGAAGTATGAGAAACCTCTGTCTTCCCTTTATACTTTGTTATCTTCAGATACTGTCAAGGTTTTGAATACTTTATTAATGTCTTAGGTTTAGCATTCGGAAGATAATGAGACAGAGTTCAATATAGAAAGATTTAAGCGAAGTGTATATAACAAGAAACGGACAAGGAACTCATAGAATCAGGTTTAAAATCACTTTATTGCTACTTGCTTTGTATTTATATTTTATTTATTAATCGAATTTTTTATCAAACTGCCATGATTTATGAAATGTGAAATATTATGATACGCTATATAAATTTCATAGCAACTTCCACAAACTGTCATATGACAATCTAAGCTTTCATCTATGTCATTACATAACAATTTTGGATTCGAAAAAGGAAATTACATCAATTCCCGATGAAGACATCGCGTGAAAAAAAAGATCTGAGTACAAATAAACGAGAGTAGAAAAATGTAAAAATGCTAAATGATGATTTGGACTCTAATGCGCAGTTTGACCTTTATCCACTGATTAAATTCTATTCTAAACCTACTGGTGTTCTTTCCTTTGTGTTATTGGTATCAAAATATAACCTTCTGTAGCCAACTTGTTTGGAGTAAGCCAAACCGTCGCAATATGTATAAATACCAGATTATTTCTGCATATTACTATGAGGGAAGTGATTTCTTTTCTTTTCTTAACCTGTGGCAACTTTCGGCGCATTAGAAAATCCTTTGCATTTTAAAAATAAGACTGCCTATATTAGGTTTAGCTTTTTAAGTTGATTATTTGTTGTTATCTAAGGTATGAGTGGCAGGGAATGAGGAGAGACATTAATTATACTTGAAGTGATATTTAACACTTCGTTGAACAGTTATATTGTGAATGATTTTCTTCATATGTTTCTCATGTTACCAGCCGATATCAACGCTTGGTTACGTATGAACAGAAGCAAGCACGGTCCTTCATCTAGACTGTTATTACATAGAACAGAAATCGAAAGAAATTAAATATTCACACATGTTTCCATGATCATTCTAAAGACAATGATACTTTATTACCACGTATATACTTTCAAAGCGTTAGCATTACTACGTATTAATGTTCAAAATCTTAACACTGCTACGTATATACGTTCAAACCCCTTAGCATAGATCCCTAAACACTGTATACAAGCTGTTTGGCGAAAAATTTTCTGGATATATCTGAATCAATCCCAGAACTCGATGTAATAATTGCTTTAGACTCAATATAGCATGAATACACGTGTGTCAATTAACTGTAATTTATGTATTTTGATTATCACTAAGGAATAGCACGCAGACATGCAGTTAGACGAGAAATCAGTTTCCGATTAATCTTTTCTATGGACGTAATTTGTCAAAACTGCCTGAAGACAGTTTGACATGCAAGGAGAATGTCGTAGTATGTGTGCAAGTAGAGAAACATTGAGGAGAAGGCTGCAGGAAGGAGGAGAACAGTAAAAGACAGGAGAGTCCCAGGTGTACTTTCCACCTTAGCAAGAACAGATGGGATCAAATCTGCAACACTTAAAGTTTTGGAATGTATCACTTGTTTTTGAACAAGACTTGTGGAATTTGATGGCATGCTGGTAGAATGTATAAAACGTCACGTGTATAAATTGCTCAAAAAATAGTTTCTGTTGAAACATTATAAGTCAGTGACTTTCAGTAAACAATGCCCCCTCTAAAGACTTTCAGTGTGTACTAACATGTGTTTTGTTCCCATATAATATAATGCCTTTAAATAACATATTGAAACGAAAGCGCAAGATATAAAGCCTTTAAAATTCTTAAACGTGGTTTCTGACGATTCGTTTATGTTCCATACAGATGCATATGTAGCAAACCATTGTCAATTGATACTTATGAATGATAGTTGACGATTAGTTTGGTATTGCTTTAAGTTAAGACAAATTTAAACTTCAGTGGTAATGCAAAACTTTATGATAATGTATACCTTTCTAATCATATTTAGACGCAATGGCGAATTCCGCTAAATATAGATTTCGAAAACGACGGGAAAAGTCTTTTTAGTGAAACGATATTGCAGTCAAAATGGAGTAGCTCAGCACAATTTACACATAAAACCCGGAAGATAAATATTGAAACTTTATAGAAGTGTTTGTGTCCCATCACTAAGTGGCTGGTGCTTAAAATGCTGCGTGTCCAGAACTACTGAAAGCATATTGTTGGTGTTACCAAGCAACTTTCACATAAGGTTAGGATATCAGTGACCAGTTTATAACTTAACCTTGTTATCATTACATGTAAACCATTATCATCTTTGATGTTTGTTTTTCTTTCTCAAAGTGGGAGATACCACTTTTTTTCTTCAAATGTGTAACTAAATAAACGATTGTTTCTTTTTGATAGCCTTATCCACATTAAATTAGGGAAGAAAAAACGTTGTACACACTGAGGATTGATGTTCTCTTTTGAATTATAGGAATAAATATCAACTTGCATTATGTACTATAGACAATTCATATTTATATAAATATTCTTATGAATTTAGAAAAGTTTCATATAAGGGAGATAACTATGTTTTTCTTAAACGAAAGACTATTTTATTTGTGGATACGCGTTAAGATATATCCTTTTTTGTGACTTGTGTCAAACCAATCGGAACTCCTCGGGTAATTCCGTCCTCCGGACAATCATCCCTCGGATGTATCTGGTGCAAGGATACGTGCTCAAATCACGATTGTTTTGTTCGCCGGAAGTTGGAAGAGTAATATGCCTAAGTAGTTCGCACAAAATATAAACACTGTCATCGTTTGGCAGCTGCGTTTTTGCTGCGCTGGGTAAATTTAAATCAGACGATTTAAATTTGAAGCCGCCACAAATTGAAGTTTTACTGGCATCGTACTGTAGTGAGCTGCCACACAAGCTGCCATCTTTGTTTTGACGTCTGTCTCAAAAGAAGTCCCATTTAGATGAATGCCCGAGGTGATCCGACTACCTACATACATCCGAGAGACGATTCGTGAATTATCCGAGGTTATCCGATTGGTGTCAAATCTTCTACTGATAACAAAGAATGAAGCGTTTGTTGGTTGGGTGGATTCTTTAGGATTTAGTTTTATCACACTTAGTTTATCAGTGCAAAACAACAGACAAACTAAGACGTTGATTTCTTTTTGGCAACTTCTCTACTACCGTGTTTATGATGAGGTACGTATATTCCATTAGTCTGCCTTCAACTGGCTACAGCTGTAAGTGTACCGTGGTTGGGATACGTCACTACATCAATAAATAATTGCTTAATTGTTTGTCTTCCCGACGAGAGATGAAACTCCTCAATGATAGAGAACGGGCTTACGTAAATATATCAGCAATGTATAACAAGCAAGTGTGCTTTCAGCGAAATTTCCGAGAAATTAATAACATCATTTGGCAAACAACCTGTGATTGAAGTGACTTACTTGGAGCGCTCCACAAACCAGGTTTAAGCACCCCAGTCGGCCCTTTTGCCGATTGATCGTTCCAAGGCGGTAACTGATGGGTTTTCTTTATGTGTGTTATGTCTCGTCTCTGTATTTTTGTTATATTTATAATTACCTTGTTTGACTTTGTCTACTGGTAGATAAAATTTTAATATATGTGGAAATTTTGATAGGACCTTTTCATACCGCCTCTACATGTCCGCGACGCGAGGTAGTGGAACCAGTGACGTTACCACGTGTAGATGGCAGAGTGTTTTGAAACGTCGCTATAAAAGAAAAGTTATAAAATGGACGGATCAAATATGGATATAAAAAATCAAAAGAGGAAGAATTATTCCAGTGATTTTCTTACAACAATGAAGAAAGGTCCTGACAATAGAACAATAAAAAGATATCAAAAGGTTCTAAGATGATTGACATATTTGTAAACAAATGAACATCCACTAGAAAAACAAAACAAACACACAAGCTATGTAACATTAACACAAACACTGAGACGAAACATAACACAGTTCCTGTCGCTGAGTTTGTTGACGATCATGCATAATTACTTCTTCCGAAACTAGCAACGTATGTAGACCTTACCGGAATCAATGAAGAAAAGTAAAAAAAAAAAATCAACAGAAATAGCCGTTGCAAATGCAAGTACTTTGACATGTTTACCATTTACAAAAATCAATTGAATGGGTGCATTGCTTTATGTCAAGCATTTTAGTAAGACACACATATACAAGAAAATAGTCAACATGCAAACATGCTTCACTGCAAACTTACCAGCAGAGAAACGCAGGAAGGAATACACAGTCAGTAGAAGTCCTTTGGTGTTTGCATAATATAGTTGTTTAATACCCCACAGTTGTCGTAAAAGCATCGTATGCCCATTTACGGATTGTTAGACAGATGTATGCTCGTCTGATGCTTGCTTACAATATTACCATTGTTCGACCTTAATGGATATGCGGATATAACAGCTCGTCTTTGATAAGACAAAGTACATTCTACTTTCCTCGCGTGTTTCGCGCCCATTTATTAACAATGGACATAGCCTTTGGCATGACATAAAGTCAGTCATCATCAGCATCTTCTTCTTTTTCTTCTTCTTCTTCTTCTTCATCGTCATCATCATTGGCATCATCACAACCACCACTACCATCATCATCATCATCATCATCATCATCACCATCACCATCATCATCATCATCGTCATTATCATCACCATCTTTATCATCCCTGTCATCATCAGCTTTATCGCTGCCGTCATCAATTTTACAAGATTGTTTACAGTAATATCACAGAAACTATTAATTTAACTTAAGGGAAATGGTTGCATTGTCCTAATATGAAAATTGTTCAGTTTTAACTTACGGCATAGCAGATGAATCAACGAAGGGTTATATATTTTAAGTCTTTATTATAAAATTATATAATTCAAATTAGCGGTACTAGGTATTAAGAAACAGAGAAATAAACATAATGTTCATCGACAAATTGCATTGAAACAAGAGAAAATGGTTCATACATAAAAGGGTTTAACGTGCAGATTTAACAAATAGACGTACATGTAATCTGAACACATTGGCAGCTACCGTTGCATTCCATGTTCCGAAAATGTTCCGAGAAAAACATTGACGTGATATAAGATTATTTTACCAAATATCAATCATTTTATAGCGTGTTTTACACTCATCATCAAATTTAAAATTTAATTTTAAATTTTAGTATTTTAATTCTTAGATATGCTCAAAACCTGATAATATTATAAACATGATCAAAATATGATTTCAAATGGTTGAAATGATTAATAGCAACACTAATTCACATATGTTGTTTTTTTATGATTTATCAATAAATCTATCATTTTTCCAGGAAAAAAATCTAAAGAATCTATGGAGATTATGCCGTCAATGGTCACAAACTTGATGATTTTGTACCATTCCATTTCAAAGAAACATTTTAAAAAATAGATTTTGCTCAAACACAATGTTAGAATCCCAGAATACGTCTTATTGGGACATGATGTTACAATTCTAATATGTCACCTACCATTAATCTGGCAACGTTAATATATCAGTTTGTCACTTTGAGTTTGAGGTGTTTAAGATATTTTATAAATGAAAGCTTATCAAAAATTGACCTCTGGGCAAATTCTCAACAGAGAACGAATTCTGCAAATGAGTCCCTCTTTGCACAGGTAAAGAGAAAGTCACTCTAGTCCTATCTATCATCTAAGAGCTCCAATCAAAATAGATTAATTTATTGAAACGATAGAATGATTCTGTTTTAAAATAGCTGTTAATTGTAAGGCATAAGCAATGGGAAAGTTAATACATTTGTTATTTTAAGGTACATCTTAACATCTCACACTTTAAAATAAATAAAAAGTGAGAAAACATTAGAAAACAACTATAATATGTTTTACTTCTTATTAATATGAATTTCTACAGTGTGTGATATTTTTCGAATGCATGCGATTATACAAAGTGCCATGATTATTCAAATTTCAACGAAAAATGGATAGTAAATAGCTGTATATATACAATATACTGTATATATAAAACTACTGGTTTTCAATACGTCATGTAAGTTGACTCAGGGTTTTCTAACTATAACGGATTAAAAAAAAACTACGGAAGGTCAGATAAAAGGCACTCTTTAAACCAGTTTTAAACTTGGATTTTATCAGGTTACAGCTTTGTCTCTGACTAGATTTATTCCATGCCAGAATTTCAAACGTATATTCAAATTACAGTTACAAACTTTAAACAAATTTTAACTTGCTACTAGACTTCATTTGAGCCCAGAATGTCAAAACTATTACCGACATTCTTTTAAATGAGTACAGAGGCATGGAACCTAACATAAATGAAGCTGAACTAATTTGAATACATGTTAGAACCGTTTTATAAATTTAACATAGATATCAAAAGCACGCATGGAAATGGATACAAGATCTATCGAACCGAGCAATTACTTGAGTTTTTAACCTGAATAAAGATACGACATTCCTTTTGAGATTTTGTAAATTGACATTTTCTCTACCTGATTCTATGGTTGATATAAAAAAAATCTGGAAATTTAAATATTAAAGCCAACTGACCTTTTTCCGATGATTATTATATATTTGATTTAAACTTACGACATACATGTATAAACACATCGAAATTACTACGCCTTATGCTCATTCTGTTTTATTTTCAAAGGTAGAGGTTTAATTAAACATGTAAGCGAGTGATAATTAACAATTTTAACAATAATTTCTTGCGTTGAGTGATGACAAATCCTTATACTTTGAATCATGTCATTCTAATTTAAACAGCGAAAAATTGCTGTGTTCACAGATGGCTCGTCATTTTGGGTAAATTTTGTGAGGTTTGATTATTTTTCATTCCTCGCTGAATTTCTGTCCTCTGAAGACAGACCCGAGTCCACACTTTCAGTACTAGTTAGTGTGAGTTTACTGCCCATCATGTTGGACAAACTTCCGGAAGAAGACACAGTTAGATGCTGGAAATTGTACGGCTGAGAAATCAACTCTGAGCTCGCCCCTTCTCGGTCGCTTCCGACAATTTCTGATGGAGGATCCAATTTTGTTACGTGAACGAAACAGCACGGCTGCGAGATTTCGGATTTCTTAGGAAGTTTTATTTTCTTCCGTTTGTCTTTAACGGATTTCTTTTTCTTACCCTTTCCCTTGCCGTCCTTGAAAAGTTCATCATTTGGATCTGCTGTAAGTTTATCGAGGTGGCCGTAAAACTCAGCGGCAGCGGCTGTGTCATCGAAACTTAGACCAGCTAGTTTCGAGGAATCGGATGCTGTGCGCATTGTATGGAAGTTTCCATTGGGTGCCTTGTACCCAGTTTGATTGTTAATTGTCTCCCGCCACAGTGTAAACCCAGTACCCTTTTCCGCGATAACTATATCAAGCTTTCTCTCCCTTTTATGTTCTCCTGTATCTAACACTAGCGCGGGTATACCAGTACAACTAAATACCCATTGGTCATTCGAATACGCTGCCTTGGTCGAACCAATATATACATTGGCAAGACACCCACAAACATACACATCCGTTTTATGACTTCTATAAAACGTGTCCACTTGTAACAAATCTTGCTCTGTCACTCCTTCGCGAAACTTTTGAGAAGCCAACATGTCATGAAAACTAAAGTGCCCGCTCCCCGTATCACTGGCAGGCGATCGCAGCGGAGATTTATATGGAGAGGCGGCAACATTGCTAATCGAATCGTATTTTTCGGATATTCTTTTAAGTCCATCAGTTGACTCGCACGACGACGTCATGACGTTATTTTTAACTACGACGTCATTGACGTTTTGCGATTTAACTTCTTCGAATGTTGCATAGTGAGACGCTTCCGGTGGGATTGGCGGGAAACTTGCGTCCGGACTCTCGACCACGGCTACCGGCGCCACTGGGCCCACTGGGGCTCGTGGCAAAGCCGGGCTTGGGGCAGTGTTGTTACTTATGACTCGGTGTTTCAACATAGCTGGAAGTCAATGAGGTTCAGTCGGTGAAAAGTGATCAAGCCATCTGAAAATATAAAGTAAAAAACATTAAATACGCACACCCTGTGTTGTTTTGTTAAGTACTTACCTACATCGGCAATTTCGAAGCTTTCAGACGGTCTGTTAGCTGACCTTTTATTCATCGGTAGTTGTACTTTTATTTTGAAGGTAGGTGTAACAAATTTAGTAATTGTGTATATATAAAATGTTTAAAATGAGTAAAACGTAACGAATACTATTTCTGAAAGTATCGAAAACAACAATCCTGTTATTCTATTATAGAGACAACGAGACATTCTCTGCATGAAAGACTTATGTTAATCATAGTTTTCTTAACGTTTTATAAAACATTTTAGAATGTCATACAGTCCATACCGGCATCTCACATCACGATCTTGAAAGTAGGGAATCGATCTTCATATGTTAAACAGGGACCTTTGATATTTTAATCAATACAGAGTCCTGCAATGCTCGGTACATGACGTTATATCTCCCGACAAACTGAACTAGAAATTACTTTGAAATACGACAGTCTCAAAATGCAAATTACATCTGGACAGAATGGAGTCGCCATCAGAAGTGCATGAAGCCAATGCAAATGATGTTAGCTGGCTTTCTTTAAGCGAGTAATTCCATGAAGTCGGTAGAAGACGGGGAAAGGGAAAATAGTATTTGTTGAAGTGAATCAAACCGATGCACAAAGGCCCTCTAGAAATATGGATATATGTGCCTGGATTCTGCTAAAGAAACTCCTCGACAATAGAAATGCAGTCTGTATAAATGAATGCTTAAGGTAAACAAGGCGTATGTGCACAGTGTTATGCTACGCTCTTCGTAATGAAGAGTATGCCAAGAGTGTTTTGTGCAATATTGATAACAGTGGCGAAAACAGTTGTTCAACAGAATAATATCCAGTATCGCGTTGTCTTTGGGAAAAATCCGAATACAAACAACAAAGAATAAAGCATAACATTTGACTTGTACATAGTACGTCGTCGCTACAAATACAATTTAAATTAAACAAATCGTACGCACGTATGGTACATTAACAATTATAAGTGACAATTAAGTGATAATTATGTATCGACGTTTTAAACGGCATTCTACTTAAATGCTTATATTGATTAATAACTGGAATGCGGTGCATGAACGGGCCACACTTTATTAGTTTATAAAACATAATGGCCGCATGCCTAGGACTTTTCCAGGGATGCACGCATGCGCGGCGACGATGAACGACAGAACACAATTTTCCGGATGAAAAAGAACTGGCCACATAACTGCCTTTCATTTGATTAATAGCTTTGTCGTAGTTGGTGCGAAGGTAGAACAACGATTTAAACGCATTAGATCCTTTGATTCGTTAAACTTTCGTTTAGTGTTGTTGGCACGCATATATCTAGAATTCCCTCTGTAGCTATGCATATGGGCCTATATCATGCTAGAGATATCCACGTTTGACGCCTGTTTTGCACAATGCGTTTTAATTTAAAGTATTTATGCTACAAAATAAATTGTTTGAATAAATTCAATATTTCAATATATTGCGCGGGCAAGTATCACATGTGAATGTCATGTGCAAGTGATGAAACAAAAAAGCTGCCTCTCCAACAGTCTCGTGTTAGTAAATTATATCGACTGACACTCACGTGTTCTGTTTAATCCGCACATTGACTGAGTCACAACTTGCAATTTGCAATAAGGTGGCAAAGCGGCATATTTCCCAACAATTCGATAATCCTACATTACATTATAAATGTCCCTTCTATGAACGCAAACGTGGGAGGCAGCGGCCAGTTTTCTGGTCGCAGTTCTGAATATGTGTATTATATCACTCATGGTGGATCAATCATACAATTCCCTGACAGCAGACGAGATTGAAGTTGGGTGTAAATAGATGGTGATGAACTCATATTCCAAGCATGTCTTCCAGGACACTCGTGTGAGTTCCTTACATCTGTTATTCTACCGGCGTTATCCGATTGCTGTGCAAATTTTTAATGGATGACACAACACATAATTGTCTCTTTTTCAGATAACTGGAAAAAATGACATTTTTGTGATAGTTTCAAATCTCTTTGCATAAAATGTATTATTAAAGTATTTATATTTCATATTAACTGCAAAGATATTACTTTAAAAAGTACATTGCTTTGTCCAGCTTGCAATGACTTGGTCATTAGTACTTTTTTGTCAAAAATGTCAAAATTTAAAGTTTGACATTTTTGACAACAACAAAAAATATTTAGTCAAAGAACACATGTTAACATAAAATATTTTTTTTAATTTTTAATCAATTTAAATTATTATTCATTTCTTTGTTAAATATGAAATAAATACAACAAAAATCCTTGAGTTTATGCAACCATATTTGAAACTAAGCAAAAAAAAATGATGGCCGTTATTTTTTTTCCATTTATCTGAAAAAAAAGCCAACTGTCCTGTGTTTAACAAATGTTACAATATTACTGGTAATTAGTACTACAGACTTGTATTGTTACATTTCTGAATGTCACATTTTATACTAATATCGTGGCATGACCTGCCATATATAAGTTTCTATAAAAAGTCTTAATTCTAGAAGTGTTCAATTACTAACGAATTATCAAATATATTTACTTCTTTTCAATTAAAGTCCTTCACATATAAGTAATCAAGTTGTCTCACTTTATATATCACTCATCATTGCGCCACAATTGTTCAGTAATATCAAGTAATTTGTTGTCATATGAATGAAGTAAAACCGAATGGTTTTGAAAGTATTACTGAAGCAAATGGATAAAAATACAGTTCACTAAAATGGCTTAACATGCCAATGTATTTACATATATACCTGCAAACTTTGTTACGATGTATAACTTGGGTCTTGATTCATACCCCAAAGAGGATCGGCCCCTGCCTTAGTTCTGGTTTATAGCTTTCAATACATTTATGATCATCTGTGTCTTTCCACCAGACTCTGTACACTTAAACAAATAACCAGATTCCTAGAAACACTTCAAGAGTTCGTACAGGAAATAAACCATCAAGTTGATGACGTGTGTACGCTAATCATTTGGAAGTTACATGTAGAAAAAGAATCCCATTGTGTTCGCCAACATATGACCAGCAATATAAGTGTTAGAAGAGACACGCCCTATTGCATTGTGTTTACCACAAGTACATATAAAATATAATTTTATCACACGATTCCGCTTGTTTATTATTCAATACACACATCACACAAAGGAGTCATTTAAAGTTCAATACACAATTACATTGTGATATAGGGTTAAATATAACGATTTACATCTAAGATTACATCATGGAGCCAGACACAAATTAACATTGGACTAAGACCCGTATTCACAAAACCTTCTTACGCCTAAGTCTTGATTTAAGCCCAAATCACAATTATCATAGCAACAAAAAAAAGTTTATTTATGAAGTTTTAATGTGATTTTAAGCTTAAAGCAGCTAAGTTAAAGTGTCATTCGAAAATACAAGACATGTAGCTCAATACAAATGAAGATGTTGTCGATTGAAATCCATGACAATTATTACTTAAGAATAGTTGGTGAATACTGGCCTAAATCCAAAGATTTACATCTAAGATTACATAAAGGAGCCATACAGTTATTTACATTGTGGTTTCAGACTAAACCCCAAATTATTGTAACATAGACTAAATTATTGTAACGTTCATTGATTTATCAATCGGCAGATTAGAACAGATACGTATGCATTACTGTTGGAGAGAATATACCCTGGAGAGAAACTGGCCGTGTGTCGATAAAATTTGTGATGAATGTTTTTTCGGTTCGCGCGGAGGGAAAAGGTAGCAGACGTGCAGACAGACGGCAAATCAATTTCTCATTAGTGTTCTCCCTTTGATGCAATAAGTCAAAACTGGCGAATTCCAAGGGCAGATTGACTTTCTCCGAGGATGTTATGGCAAGTGTATAAGTAAAACAAAAGCTGGATTGAGAGAAAGTGTGTACAGATAAAATAGCTCATGGGAACCGAAGGATCTTATTTGTTTCGATGGCAATTACGGGAACACAGTAGGGCATAAAATATGTAACGAACACGCTACCGGAATTTATTAGAAGTTGTTTTAAACGACATATGGGAATGCAGACAGGTAGGAAGCTTGGCAATTACCGTCGGTTTGAATAGAGGCATCGTGGGAAGCCACGGTAAACATACCGTTATCACGACATGGATAGACTTACTTTGTTAGACAAACATTGTTCTTGTTTATATATTCTGTATTAAAGAAGGATTTCATTTTCTTGCCCCGTGTCCAAAACGATGGTTCGAATCACTGCCAATTATTTTTTCTGTTTTTGTTTTCGAGCCTTTACCCACTAGACCAACACGGTGACTTAAATAACGTTTACTTTTATAGTTTTAGACACATGTACAATGCTACAGCACACCACCATGATAATTTACCGGAGTTACCCGTGAACGATAAATGCCGGCAACTGTTGACGCTGGCCAAATATTTCACTTGTGCCATCCAATGGAACACAGGTCGATGAGTATTCATGAAAACAAACTTTCGCCGGTTGATTTTCAACGGTCACCATGAAGCAATGCAGTATGAGTGAACGAGTGCAACCGAAGATGAACTTAAGGTCACAGAAGAAACAAAATCGGTGGACTATAATGTTTTACATATACAAAACCGGACTTGTATTAATTGAAGATTAATAGATAAACCGTACACAAGGCTTCAAGAGGCTTGGAACTTGTGTGTTTGAACTTTTATATACATCTTAACCGATATCGATTTAAAATACTGGCAATAATTTGAACTGAATCATCTATCATTAGAGCGAAAGAAAACATCAAGTTTTGTTAGGTGCCCTAGTAAACCCATCTGTAACATGTGTTAACTCTTGAACGATAATGAAGACAAGTGTGCTATTGCCGTAAATAATAAAGTGTTTATATCGAGGACGTAGAATGCTCTGCCTTCAGTCAACTACAGATTGGTTTTTGTAATGTGGATAAATAGCATCACTACACAGTAACATAAATGCTTCATTATTATTATTTGTCTTTTCGGCGAGCCCATTAAAGTTCTAAAGAAACCAGGCATGTATATCGGTACAAACATAGTCCCTGGTATACAAAAAGTCTCTTGTTTTTATCATGTCGAGTGAGAGGATTAAGTGCACAAGTGCACTCGCAAAGAAAAGGAGAATTGTATATAACAGTTGGGACCAGATAAAAAAAAATCTCAAGCGACAATATACATTACTGTGACCTGAAAATATCCCTCAAAATTCCAACATCTATGTGAACAGTGGAGCATACCGTCCCACTCATCATAGTAAATATGTATTTCCTATCTGAGCCACGCTGCAGATAGCTATATTTAAACTAATAAAAATCACGTGACCACAAACTTTTGAGATTACGTTATACCATCATCCGGGTAATTTGCTCTGACGTCGGTGTATATTTTAGCATAAATATCCATAGTCATTATTTATTGATTGGGAAAGAATGCACATTTTCACTGATCTTTTCACTATTTGTACACGTACTACCTTAAAACTATGGCAGTGTTCAAAATTGTCTTTCTTTCGGCTAAAAAAAGTATATGAAGGAATTATGCCTAAATTACGGGTAAGGTTTTGTCGCTTGTATTTGATATCGGCAAACTGTCGCATACCATCTTTACAGAAGAGAAACGAATGCTCAGAAGACTAATAAATTATAACTTTTGACTCGTTTAATTTGAAATAAATGTTCAACGTTGAAAAGTAAAGCATTAAAATTAGATATTTTTTCTGTACACAAAAAAGTTAGTTGATCTTGTTGTCCCAAACATCATGATACTAGAATAAAAATGATACGACAAGAGTATGCAATTCTTATTATTCTAAAGGATGATAGGTGTTCAAGAGAGGAAAGTGATTTTGCTAAAAGTTGAATTGCTGACATCGATGTCGAGAAAAACTATGTTCAACGGATTTCATGGACACGTGGTTGTGGGTGGACACGAGATCCTACAATATTCTGTAGGAGGGTGTACCGCCAGCAGACGGTCCCAGTCAACAATCGACATATATATTCCATGGCAACAGGCTACTCTCTCAGTATGCTGTTGTTCTGTTAGGTGACCCGATTGGCATGCTAGCATGAAGTTTACTATCAATAATTCCAATATAAATTTACAGCGTATAAACTAAAATTAATATTTTTACATGCTATATATACAACAAATGGTAACAAATATATAAAACAAATGTGAAACACGTACATGTATCATTCAATCGTTGTAAATTTAAATTACTAGATTTTACACCATTCTGCTAATCGGGGCGTCTATTCATTTATGTCTGACAATGACAGGGCGGTACAGAAGAAGAAGCCAATGATTGGTTCATTTCCAAAATAAAAGAAGAAACAGACAATCACATGACATGGCTTCCAATAAGTCAGTGTCTGACTAGAGACTAAATATAATACAAAGGCAGACTGGCCACTAGAAGTGCGCTTCAGTCCAGTAAATAAGTATGTTAATGATCCTCGATGATGTGCTAATGTACATGTAAATCACTTACTGATTGCTAAAAAAGAATTTGATAAAATTACATCTCAAATGTTTTGAGCTTTTTAAATCAGCATTTTTAAAATTGAAATATTTTAACAAATTAACAAAATTTCATTGACGATAACTGAACAAAAAATATTAATGCTTAACACGAAGTGTCATTTTATGGGATTTGTGGTTAATATACATTATGGCGGCGCTGGTGGTGATGGTGGTAGAAATAAGACAGCAATGGCTAGACGTCTGGTGCAAATATATCGATATTGCATAACCATTGCTATGGTTGTCACGTCTTGATAACTTTGGTGTTCATTGATAGACATAGACTGGACGTCTGAGAGAAGCCAGGAAGCAGCTAATCAATAGATTGGCCTTAGAAGTCTGGCTAGATATCCTGGCCACCAATCATAAATTGTACATGGATCCAAAGGACGCCTTTCGTTTGATGACGAATCCATACTGGATTACACAATGTACGTCTTTTGAGAATTGAGTATTTTGTTCTACTCTTTGTTGTTGTTGTTTTTTTAAATATATGCAGCGAATTTCAATGTGTTTTTTCCAATTTTCACAATCTGGCTTAACTTGCTCTTTCATACATTAGAATTCGTACTAACAAATCCACATACAAGATGATAACAAGATATTGTAGTGGGTTGAAAGATAAACAAGGATGCACGCATGTTGATTTCTAATACTTAACGTTCATATTGCAGATAATGATTCTGTATGAGCTATGTTTTCTTCTGTACTATTTTGACATTCGTTTGTGCTAGAGGCCATTGTCGAGGTTTTGTGGCACTTTTTTCGTTCTTATATCTTCGAAATATTGTAAATTGTTTTATGCAGAAAATAGATATCCTGTTTTAAAAATACATTCTTTCATTATATAAGGAACTTAAATCTGATATAACAATAATCTGATATATCCCTTTAATTGTAATTTGATCATTACAGTGGCCTTTTTTAAAGGGTATGGTCAACGATCTTCTAAAGGTCGAAATTTCAAGGCAAATTTTGTAAATAGTGTTGTGTATCTTAGCGAACATTCCTGGACAATTATTATTCATTTGCCGCCTACAAGATCTTATAGGCACGGCGCAATGTATGAATCACCTACGCGCTCATGCACGTGAATAAATGTATACAAAGTACATTCACAAAACAATATGGAGCGAATCAAATACTCAGCGTCATGGTTGGGTTCACTTTTATATGCAATGAATCAATAAACAGACGTCCTGTAGCGCACGATAGCAAGAAAACGGGATTATACCGTATACACATTAAAGGTGGTATTTGACAGTTTGCCTATATTAAATGCATGTAACAATATTTTTCCACTGTTTTATGGAATATGGGCATAATTGCTGCAAAAATCAAATTGAGGTATAATTTAAGACAAATTTAAGACTGTCAGTGGTTAGACAGTACAAATCATGATATACCTAAGTCGCTTCGCATGTTCATTCTTTCCAAATTTGTCAATATGCAAGAGAGTTCTGCTAGAAATAGACGCCTGAGCGGATTACCCGGATGATGATATAATTTAATTATTTTAAAAGTAAATGTTAACATGGTTTTCTTAGTTTAAAAATAGCTATCCGTGTTGCGTGGCTCAGTTAAGAAGTGCATGTTTGTAATAACAAGTCTGGTGTTAATTTTCACTTTTCAAATACATCTATGATATCAATAAACAGCATTTAATAGGATCTCTCCGGGTAACATAATGCATTTTGGGTATTTTTAGAGTGGAAAAATTTTGATCCAAACAGCTACAATCTC
The DNA here is from genome assembly GCA_007844125.1 of Sinonovacula constricta. Classification (NCBI taxonomy): domain Eukaryota; kingdom Metazoa; phylum Mollusca; class Bivalvia; order Cardiida; family Solecurtidae; genus Sinonovacula; species Sinonovacula constricta. The sequence continues at coordinate 21,201,515 of CM017556.1, read as the reverse complement.
TGTCCTCCCCCACTACATGTATAATTTCAAACTCCCCGCAGTGATTACTTCCCTTGACAGTACATTATATCACTGCCACCAGCAAGTTTTTTCGCCCAAATACAGGCGGATAGTTTTTTTTTTATTTTTATTTTTTTCTGGACTTATCTCTTCAAAATACAGTATCTTTCCTTTAAAATTTTTAATTTATCATATTAAAAATAAAAAGTAACTTAAAATATAAAAAAATATGAAATTATGAGTCAAATTTTAAAGTTTATAGAGGCCGCCATGTTTACTTCACGTGATACTCTATCGTCACGTGATCCTTGCTGGGGGCAGAGATTTAAGTAGCAACGCATGACGTAATCGCTGTGAGGAGATTGGTATAATTTTAAACAGAAGCAAGCCAAATCAGCTTCCCGGCCGAGACAGACTACATGTAGTCCAGTATTGCCCATTTATGGAGTGGCAGACTCATAAATATTCGTCTGATCCCGGCTTACAATACAACCACTGTAAGACGTTAAGTGGTACGCTGCTACAACAGCCCGGCTGATATGACACAAAGAAAATTCTACTTTCTCCACGCGTTCCGCGCCCATTTATTAACACTGGACAGAGCTTATGACACGCCGGCTAATCCATTCACAAGCCCATGGCTCCACATTTGTTAAAGGTAATAACCGGCAGTTTGCCTATATCAATTACATGAAACAGCATCGGACCCCTGTTTTAGGGATCTATATATTATCATGGAAAAGTATTATTTTCATATTCACATTTTATTTCAAATGTAGTTTTGTAGGTTTGAAATACAAAACAAACATTTTTAACAATAAACCTAGCAAAAGGCCAAACAAAAAAGTTCTATACCGACAATAAGAATCCTTACTTTCACAGTTCAGTTGTAATTAACTCTGTCCTTATTTAGAACCGCCTAACACGATTATTTCTCCCGGACTATTTATCTTGACCCCTTCACCTGAATGTATTTGTTTAACTGACATTTTGTGTCAATGTTGGAAAGTTTCGAAACTGATAACATTGTTAGCGACTTATCCTGTTGCAATTCTTAAGGCATGACTTACAAATGTAAGATATAAATGTATCCCCAAGTTGTAAGTTTGACCTGGCAATCATACTGATGCGTCAGTGTTTGAACAATGACAATCTACGAGATAAATTAATGAAGACAGCAAGGGTACAATTGTGCATATTTGAAATTCTTGGCGTGACTTTAGATTTGTAACAAGGAGTCATACACTTATTTAAATAACGTTCTGTGGACAAAAAAAATTTTTTTTACATCCGTACGCTACTGTATGTAATTTACAAATCTGCTTCCAGAAAACAATAGTTCAGCCGTTTTAGAACTAAAATAAGGTGACAAGTAAACTTCGTGATTATGTCGGAAAATCCTTGAATGTAATGGAAATATGGTAATATTTACAAGACATATTGTATATTTATTTTCAAGTTTGTCTGACTATGTAACTAATGTCATTCATTGAAAACGTAATTTATTTAAGATGCACTATGATTCAATAATTACTAAATTGCGTTGTAAATCCATATGTAGATGTGTCAAATTTGCCATGGTTATAGTTATATATGAAGAAACATTGTTAAAATAATATTATCAGTACAAGTATATTCACGTCATTGCTAAGTACATTTCGCTATTTAAAGCGCCCAAGTCTTGACTATGTGCACTGCGAGTCACGTGCTTCCGGTTGATACAGAGGCACACAAACATTGAGAAGCGACATTTCGCAACGGTCTCTATGGTTACACATACCATGCGTTAAACTAATTAAGAAAGCAAACAACGGGAAGACAATTAATGACAAGGTAAACAAAATACCAAAGTAAACATATTAATGTCGACGCTAAGGCATGCAGTGAATAAATAAACACGGATGATGATTTCTCATTCTCAGTAAGATGGATAAACACGCATGCGCAATGGAGAAATTTAATGATTTTATCAGCTGTATCAACTGTCTGAAGGGGGAGTTGTAATCGCTAAGCACAATTAAAATGTGACTAAAAGTAGGTGTCATGTATTTGAAAGTGGTTTTACAAAAGAAACTAAAAAAGAAGAAATGACGTATGGTATCTATTACAACGAGCAATCTAATATACTTATTGAAGCTTAAACATGTATATTTACAATGTCATTTGTCACTGGTTTTGTAATGATTATAATTATTAATGTTTAGAATTACATTTTGTAATCGGTGATAATTTTATGTTAGATACGTTTCTTTGGCAGAGCAAAATGTAAAACAACAGAATATGTAAAGTCGTAAACAAATGTTGGTTTGAGTGTTTGGAAAGTAACATTATAAATCTAAATAAGCCTATAAAACATTTACGTGATGAGTGTAAACATTAAAAGCTTTAAGAAAGCGTAACTGGACTCATTTTTCTATGTGGTTGTTTTTTGTTGTAATCGTGCATGGGTCAATTGTAAGACATTTGCGATGAATTATGTACATATAAAGCATACCATTATTGATTTATTTATTGATTTATTTATCTACCTTACATTCATAGCATTTATATATATATATATATATATATATATATATATATATATATATATATATATATATATATATATATATATATATATATATATATATATATATATATATATATATATATATATATATTTTTTATAAATATCTTTTATAAATTTTCTTTTGTCTTTCGATTTGTCTTCTATGTTGTTGATTGTAAAGTTTACTGGATGTAAACACACATCAGTCTATATGAAGAGATAATATAAACTAAAGTTATACACAGTTTGCATGGACGAACGACAAAGTCAATAACAAGAGCTACTCAGACCAAATGTCAAGTGTTAACTAATGTGTCAGCCGCTTTGCAGAATGTCAAACACTTCTGTAGTGGTCCATAACTCTAGTTGTAGATACTTAATTATCAAACGAGTTGGAGAGCACTTTTCTACACAAAAGGACAAACCAGTACTTCAGACTAGTTAATAAATTTTGAATCAAGCCGCCTTGATATGTAATATAATCAACACCGAAAGTAATTTTCTCATGTTGCTATGACCAAACTTAAATATTAAATGTTACTAAGTTACGTGCAAAAAATCTACTAGAAGTACATGGTCTACATAGGGAACACACATAGGAAAATCAAAAGAGTTAAATGTTTAGATTGACAAGGAAACAAGAATAAAAAATCAATCACAAAAATAACTATTAAATTTAATTTATTTTACATCATTTAAAATTTTCAATAAAATAATTATTTAAAACATACGGCGTATCTTATAAAGGTCTTCTCTTTGTCCATTGATTGTACCGAGCGATTGTTATTTAAACATTAAGTCTGGATTCCCATTCCTTCAAGTGACGTAAGGGGTGTTATGTCTGGGCCCACTGGCGCTATGGTGATTTTTCTTTGCCAAATGACTAGACAAGATCAAAGTACTGATTGCGGATGTTTAAATCACTGGCCAGGGAAATAACGCCACCTTCTAAACCTCAAAGGTTAGCTAACTTGCTGTTGAATGAATTTCTGAACATGGGAATGTTTAATGCAATCTGTGCAAGAAAGAAAAGGAACTTCAACTGCCAGACTATTTGGGCTCTATGTGGGTTCTGTATAGCATAACAAGATATCGGTTGAACCGATAAATGCTCCCCGGGGTATTAAGGTGTCACTGGAAAATATGTAACTAAATCAGAGAGCTACAACTCAGAAAACACAAACTGTGACTTGTTGCTTTGCTTATATTATGTATATCTCCTCTAAATTTTATATAAATATAAATTATATATAAATTATATATAGTTTTGTTGTGTGTAGCAAGTGTTTGAAAAATAGTGCAAGGAATGGTGCTACGCTATGCTGTATGAGCATGACCAAATTTTATTAACCGCAGAAACAGGCAGAAACAAGCACCAAACTGGAAAGGTATTAACCGATTGAATGAAATGTATATGGTGAGTGTATTAATGAGACTGGATAATGAAGTATTGCATTTTTTCATTGTTAAAATTCTAACAAGAAATATAATACACCATTTGGACAAACAGAAATATAGAGAGAATATGAACAGGCCAATAAATCTATAAAAATCATTAAACCAGAATGTGCTGACAATATGCACATCTGCACTTAAAAGCAAAGCTTCCTATAAAGTATCATTGAATTCCAACTGGCGTTGGCTAAGAAATAGCCCGGACACGAATGGTCCTATATCACATAATACAGAAATGAAAAAGAGTAACAAAATTGTAAAATTCAAACCGAAGGTGCTGACAATATGCGTATTTAATGTTTTGGTGAAGCTTCCCCTAATGTTTTATTGAAATCAAGCCAGCGGTTGCTGAGATATAGCCCGGACAAAAGCGCGACGGACGGACGGATGGACGAAGCGGCGACTATATGCTCTTCCGAATTTTTTCCGGGGAGCACAAAAAGTGTTCGCTGCAGTTGATTCAATCAGAATAAGTAGACCATTTTTGTTGAAAAACTGCAAAAAAGTTTACTTTTCAATGCTGCTTCGTTACTTACGGTTTTAAGGAGAACATATTAAAATTTGCATAAGGAGCCTGGTTATGCACATTTAAAAACACATCATTCGTAAAAAGTTACTGAACCTTGTATATCAATAACAAAGAGTCGAGCCTTCAAACAATTTTCTCTTATTTTGGCAATGTGACAAACTGGTAGACAAAAACTATTAAATGGCATATTGAGTAATTTAAGCATTTTACATGTATCCGAAGTTGTTGGCATTTATATGTTATACCTGAAATATATCCAAGGATATATTGTTGTTTTGTGGTCAAAATAGAATGTGATGTATGGAATGCATACTTAACATGTCAACATTTTTAAAATGGATAAACTTGCCTCATTGTAGAACATAACACCATTGTTTACTTCAGTTACCTCAAGGGGGTGAAGGTAAATGGTTTCATAAGAACTCAACAAAAATGTAAAATAATGCTTATGATTTTGGAATTGTTTAGACAAATTAGTGTTACTTAAGTAGTATACAGCTATAAAACAACATTGAACCTATTGATTTTAAAGCCAATTAAATATAAGTAGGTTTCTCTAAATACTTCAAACAAATCGTAAACAATTAGAATGCATTGAAAGTAAAATATTAAATACACATATAAACAAAATCCACTTAAACAATATATTTACTTCAATATAGCCTCAACGTTTGATTGCTATTTTCCAAGACTGAAATAAATTTCAATAGGCAAGCCATCTTGCCAGGCGAACTGCTATTAATTTTAACAAAAAAGTCAATACCCCAAGGGGTTTTGAAATCTATTGACAAACTGTTACTATGGTAACAATAAGCTAGTTCAGGGTAAAGAAGAGTAGTTGTGTAGAAAAGTGTTTGTCTGTATATCGTTCACCTAATTCTACAAGCATACGTTAAAATGTTATCTTAAAGAAAATCGCCCACTTTGTTGTTGATGATTTCAAGTTCGCTTCAATTAAGGATAACTTTATAAACCCGGCCAATTTATCTAAATCGTTTATCTGAATATATCTGTTGAGGTAGAGTTACCGATTTGTATCTCCTCTGACTGCTTAGCAAGCTATCCTTTCACCTCGTGGGCTCGAGTCCTGTTCGGCGCGAAGGGCTTAATTTGGGAAGGTCTTCCAGCTGAATTGTAGTGCGCCGGTGGTTCTGCTCCTTACATGAGTCTGGGTTCTTTATCCACCAGACAGATGGGCTTCGCCATAGTTACCATAATTGGTCGCTGCGATGTTTTTAAAGATACAGACTTCTTGAGAAGGATTTTTTGACAATGTTGGAGAGTTTAAGAACATAATTTGCATTAATTTATTTCGCTGCAATGTCTAAGTCATGAAATATATCAGTACAAAGCATTTATATGGTATATATGGTACACATAACTACCACAAACCAAAGTGGTTGACCTTTTTAGGTCGACATAAATCAAAATATGAATTAAATGGCATCGTTTAGTACCAGTTACATTTAAAACATGGGTGATGTTGAAATCTGTAAATATTCTAGCGTTTGCAACGTATAATAAAACTGTATAAATCATGCATGGACCAGTACTCATTGGCGCAGTTGGTAAATGATTTATTTGTCATGCAAAGGGTCACGTGTTTAAATTACACTAAAGGCTTTTTTTTCTTTACTTCTAATTACAAATTTGTCTTTATTTTCATTTGGCACTATGGAATATATTAACAGTTTCACGCTTCAAAGTTTATCCAGAAGTATGTTTTCTAGTATCTTTTTAAGTACAGACTATTGACAACTGTAATAGGAAACTAGAATAATCATTATCCGAAGATATTATGGTTTCAAACTGATTAATCGAGTTTGACCCGAGAGGTAAACAATTATATGTCATATTTGTATAATGGAAATCTTCATATAAGTTAAATGCAAGAAGACAAAAATGATAAGGTGCCCGCAGCCGAGTGGTAGAGGCGCCTACTTGTAACTCGTCTGACTACCCTGTTTGTTTTTGTATTGGATCTTTCGATAAACAATGTATGTATGTGTACGTCGTTTTAATAAACAAAACTGTGTCGCATTGATGACAAACAGACAGCAATGAGTACATTAATGCAGATTTTAAACATTCTTAACTTAAGTAAATTAGGCTATGCGCCCATTATTTATTAGCATAATACACATAAAAGACATATTTTTATGACAAGTTTACATAAAAATGCAGTTATTGGTAACCACGTTGAAGAAAATGGAAGTTTCTGATTTAAATATGAGAGATATTCCAACAAGTTTCACGTTTAAAAGTGTGTCTTGTAAACACGAGCAGTCTAACAAAGATAGAATCGCCACACGAAATTGGTTACAATGTTTTATGTTTGAGCTATGTTACACGTGGTATAAAGATTTACTACGTAAAATAGGTTCTGTTCTGTTCTGTTCAAACCAGCAACAGCCAGAAAGCGGGAATATGTCGATGTAAGGTGTAGCAACAGTTACTACAATGTGTAACGAGCACTCAGTGTTATATAATGGGGCCGCTAGACAAGTTGATTCCTCCAATCAGAAACCTACAAAAACGTTTAGTCTAATAGTGAACAGGGAGAACAAATGAATTTACCAAGAAATAGTCGAAACTGTCCGAACTGTCATCTTGATAATCAATACCACTTTCTATACATTTGCCCAAAATGTTTAAATCTAAGACAAATATATAAAACGCTATAATTTTACTTGGTGAACCCAGCAATTAATAAAGATGATGCCGTATACAATTGTAACAATTGTTAATAATGCGTGTTAAAACAGTTATTATGCCAACATATTAAGCAAGTGCTAAAAGAAATGTTGTTGTTTATATTCCAATCGATACATTCTTACCCCTCTAATAAATACATGTTAATTGTATTACGTTATATTGTTATATGTTGCTAAAAGCATGAATATGTTTTATGCAATCAAAGCATTGAATTTAATTGCAAAAAAGTTACTTTTGAGGCGTATCGGCAGCAACTGTGACAGTACATGTAAACATGTTGTAAAACGTAGAATAAAAGACAAACTTCCTCATTGGGTCTTAAGTGTGTTGTATTACATGTGTATAATGTGTATATTTATACCGCATACCATCAACAATGCAGAAAATGCTTCCACAGATCATCACATGTCTACCCTAAGGAAATGGATTGGAGTTTCCAGTTCCGAAGTGTATATCTGGACACCATCATGTGACATGATATTCATTATTCTCGAACGGATAATCCATCACCTCCGACTACCCCCACACCATTTGGCATCAAAGAGATGTCAATTACCTTAAGTATTTCACAACAAAGCAAACACAGGCGGGGAAATGCATAAACCTAACGTTGCTATCGCGTTCGGAACAGCGCCCTACCTTTACACATGGGAGCACTCAAAGATTTCCCAATTATTTTGCAAAATCAGCTGCTTCAACAGTTGTTTTATGTTAATAGGGAGTGTGCTTTTATCATTTCAAACTGACTATGTTGCGTATGTACGCTGCATTGCTGTTATCGTTTGTTGTTGTTTTTTGTCATTTCTTTTCACCTTTGTGCACCAAAGACGAAGATGAGTCCAAGATAAACAAAACACAATTTCGAAAGTATTAGATAAAATGACGTTGTAGTTGCAATTAACAGTGACTACGATAATTGCTGCGTTCTAATCACGCTAATTTAAGGGTACAGAAGGGTCAGGCATTGTTAAAAGCATGACCTGCTGTCGTCTGGTCATTTGTTAATATACAGTTTGCCTTTAAAAGTATATCAATAGACAGTTTTCATAATTGCTCGCTCTTAAATGTCCTGTACTGGGTATAATGAAAAATCTGTTGTAATCTTAAGTCGAAAAAACGCCATAGTGAAACAAAGATCAGGACATTCTCTCTTCAGTATTTAACGACGCATGAATGAAAGTCCGCATAATGCTTTAACTGTGTTATTTTGGAGTGTCACATACATTAAAAAATTAACTTCATTGGTATAAAAAAGTGACTTGAATTCAAGTCGTGATTTGGGATTAAGAATGATTAGTAAATACGACACAAAGGCTTATTTTTCATCACTACTTTTGACACCAATTTCTTAATCTTAAGTTTTACACGCCCCAATGGCGTCTTAAATAACAAGGGGATTTGGGGATTAGGGATTTGCCGGCATTTTAGCCGATAATGCGCAGCGACATTTCTATCATTATAGCATAGGGGCACTTATAAGGTGCCCAGGGACTGAACCCGGCCGGTCCATTATACTGACACGGACGAGTCAGGCGTAATGCTGTCCCCTTAGCCCCGAGCGTTAGGAGGGAAGCTACTACTACCAACTTTAAAGTTTTTGGTTTGACCCGCCGGGATTAGAACCCCCGACCTCCAGATTCACAAGCCGACGCTCTACCACCTAAGCTATTATACATAATAAACATTGAGCAGATATGCTGGACTCGGGCCAGTAACTAAAACATAAAATGGAATTACATCTGTTACATAGAAAGTCATCAAATTATACAATCTCGTTCATTTCACTTCCATTCACCATTGCATTATCTGTAATATCTTTTTAGTATACATGAAAACAACACTGTAGCGATTTGCAACTTTATGCTTAGTAATGCTGTATCCATTTACATCATGCAACCATATACAGGCTTATTGGCCTTCATCTCCCATAGAAACCCCATAATCATTGATTACCGTATGTTTAAATGATGGTGACGTTATTGTTTGTGAATACAAACAACCAAATTTGCTCCAACAGAAATGTTAACCTCTGTAAGGTTTTGCACATATATCACGATCACAGCTCATTAAGCACATGCAAGAAAATAGTTCTAAATGTTTGCGTACATGGTCACAACAAGCTCAGTGGTCGAACAAGGTTGCGTATAAATGTTCAAATCACAAGCTACTAGTTAGGTAAATCGTTTAGCTAAACACATGTATAAGTTCAGCAAATTTACTATTATTTAATATAATATTTAAATTTCAGCAAAGGAAACTATTATTTAATATGAAATTGCCCTTATATTCCCACCCGCTCGAAGTGTTTATATATTTATCCGCCGCCCTATTTTCTTAAATAAATATACCAAAGTTAAAGATACATATGTAAATATAATGTAATGTGTCAATTCATTTCAATTTTCAATCGATGACAAATAGTCAGAAAATAAACATTCTCCTACACAACTTTCTAACAACCACTACTGATTGTATATTGTATATATAAAGAGTAAACTTTAACAACATTTGTAGGGTTTGACCTAAAGTGCACAGTGCAGTTGTATTATTTATGTAAACACCGGTGAACTGTTCACTTCCGGCATATTAGCTCTGTAGAATACAGGGTTTCAGCCATTAATTACAGCCCCGCAGTTAATATTTATATTTCTTACTCGATTGAAGTACTGCTTCAAAGAAGATTCATAAAAGGAAGCTTGTTTTTATAGAAAAGAGTCTGTGTCGTTGCAAACGTTTCAATATTGTCGATGCGTGTGAGTATAAATGTGAAAATGTTTTGATGTTGATGTGATTGTGTAGTTGTGCAAGTTTGTCTAATGTTGATGCAGAGTACGTAAAGAAACTGAACATAAAATATTTGATGAGTTGCAAATTGCACGGTGTAAGATCCTAAAAACTGCACACAATAAGCCAATACCACACTAGTCTGGTTCCCAGCGTACTATCCTACGCAATAGTACGTCTGGCTGATGCTAACAATGGCGGCCTCCGCTGTATTGGAAAATAACACGGTAATGTTTGGCGTTATAACCTTTGCAAGTGTGCCAAGACGTTAAGACTCTATAATTAAGTATTGTAAAGACATTATTGTAAAAACATCGACACTATTCTACAAACAAATTTCTAGAAACAGGTAGTGTACCATTTAAAATTACTTATTGTAATCACTTATATGAACTAAGTTATGATCATAATAAAAACATCTTTCGAATGGCACAGCGATAAATTATAACTCGTGCTTCGCTAAATGTGTCTGTAAACTTACATTGGCGGTCGCCATTTTCAGCCTGTGCCTGACCCGATAACGTAGTGAAATGGGAAGGAACTCCAGACTAATACCACACACCCTTAATAAGTAAAATACCACGGCACGATACCACTTTATGGATTCCATTTAAAGACGCCTATCATAGTAAATTTAACAAATACATACATATAAATAAACAGTCAATTTCGTTATAAATAACGGAAACCACGTGTTTCTTGCGATGTCTAGCAATTGAGTTTAATATTGATCATTTACGAATTATGATAGTGAAAGCTAAATGCTAATAATACGTTATTATTATCGTAAAAGCACTAAACACTCAATGAATACTCAATCTATTTAACCACAACTTTTGTATCAATTCACCGTTCCGCGAGTCTAAAAATAGAGTTTACCCTCCGCCCCCTCCACAAACAACCTGGTTTAAAGTGACAGATCTTACAGATTACCTTACAGATCCGCGAAAATATTTAAATTTGATATCTCCCAAATGCAAAGAGCTTGTGATGGAGATGTTTAGACGAAGATTAGGACAGTTTTACCCAATGATGCATTCATGACACAAAATTAAGTTGTTGCTGGGTACAGAGAGATTTTACCTTTCGATGCAGAAATGGACAAGCCTCATCCAATAAACTAAATTAAGAAGCAAACAGAGAAGGGATTTCAGCAACGTACGATTCCTTGCAAACTACAAACAACAAACAACCATGTTGCTATTAAATTGAACCAAAGGCTCAAACAGATTTAAACTGATCGCTTGTCAAACTCATTGTTTGTGGGACAAGTGAGAATCAACATAACGCAGGTAAAGTGTCAATGAACGCGATGTGATTGGCTAATTCCATGCTTATACACAATGTGTAATATTCATTTTTAGATCTCGCGGAAAGGTGAATTGAAAAAGAATCAGTTTAAAGGTCAAGTGAGCGAGTGGTTAGAGTCTTGGACATGAAACTCCTCAGCCCTTCACTAATTGGGTTCGAGTCCCGGTCGAGTAGAGAACTTTCATGTGGTTAGGTGTCCAGCTGAGGTGCGGTGCGCCGGTTGTTCTACTCAGACATATGTACGATGGGAAATTGACTTAATAAAACAGTCTGTTTAAACTCTTTACTGACGTTTCGGCCCAGTCGGCCTTTTTCAAAATATAAAACAGCGATGAACGACTCTACATTTTGCTGCTCCTTTTTACAAACCAACAAGAATAATTTTTATTTGCGTTGTTTACAGTTAGTCATCCTTAATTCTTCTTGTTGGTTTGTCAAAATAAGCAGCGAAATGTAGAGTCCTGCATCACAGTTTTATTTTGAAAAAGACCGACTAGACCGAAACGTCAATAAAAAGTTAAGAAAGACTGTCTTGTTGATTTCAACAATTTGACCATAATTGTGTCGGTGCGATGCAAACAAAAGCAAACAGTGCATATTACCTTTGACGCTTTCCGTCTTGAATTATTCCAAACAAACAGAAATAATACACATATGCTTTATTTATCAGAGTATTATGATCAAAATCAAAACGTCTGGGTCTATTCAGAAGACTGTGATACGCCAACAGCAGCCATAAACCACATTGGTATGTGTTATTACACCGCAAACCCAAGTACACAAAACTTGCATTTCCAACGCAAGGGAGTGCAAAAGTAGTTTCTCCAGATTTAATACAAAATGGTTACTTGGTAACTGATCGAGGATGTAAACAAACAAACGAATCTTTGTGGGGGTGGGGCAAACAGTTGAAGGATGGTTGTACGACCGTTATTATGCGAGTGAATGAATTTTCACCTGTGGCGTTATGCAAAATTGGGAGAATGCAAATACAGGTTAGACATGTTACCATTAGGTAAAATGTGATTAATAACATATTATTAAGTTGTAAATGTGTCCATGTGTAATATAAAAGATTGAACGGTTCGCCTGATGTGTAAGGCAATGTAATGAGGACAATTAAGCGTATAAGGGTGCTGTTTGGTGGCATGCGTTAGTTATGTTAGTTTTTGTGTGTTGTCTTTTTGTGGCGTGGGGGTGGCGTGGGGTGTCTAGAAACGTAAATATGTGGTTAACTAGTTATATAACTAATTGTATAACTCGGTCAAACCAACAAGATGTGGACTTAAAAGTTTTCTTGTTTGGTATTTTAGTTTTAAACGCAAATGTCATCCATATGACCGGTGGTGTTGATAAGTTTTACCCAATCTGTGCTATTCTTTCACCTGAAGCAAATGGACGTCACCATAGTAGACATACATAATTTTGTTGTACGATACAATCAAAACAACTCTTTGTATCGCGATTTGCACTGTTTAGTTTAACAACTCATACCGCTCGGTCAGTGACACCAAGCGTAGGAAGTAAACATTAAACACTACACGCAAACACAATGCCAGTTTCATTAAGAAGCGGTGAGATTTTTCTTCTAAATTAAACACGGTCCGATAATGTAAGAAGCTATGCTGTAAATGCTGATATATATCAACCGTAAAGCAATCTTGGATGTGGTGAAGAATTATCAACCCCGCAATACAATAATTGGTAAACTGATCATTTTTTTATTCACGAATCTTCGTCATTTTCCCGTCGACATATCTGACCCATGGGAAAGGGAGGGGGTGTTGAAGGTATGGTCTAGTGTCTGACGGTCAAAGCCCTCCAAGGATAAGTTGGCAGCCATAGCCTATACAGGGGACCCTATATAACGTCTCCTTGTGTTTGTTGGTATTTTTACCTTGGTAGACGAAGTATTTGTCGGTGAGACAAAGTTCTAATGGTTCAGTAACCTGTTTGAACCTCAGTTTACATCCGTCAATGTGTCATCCACTTTTAATGTATCTCTCCTGACGTTCAGGATAATTTGTCAACAGGAATATTGGCGAATAAAGCAGAAACATTATATTATACAAACATTTGCCCTGTTGGTGCCTTTATGCCTCTCTTCCGATCATGTGACAAAACTGAATTTATGTGATCATCAGCAACAATTAAATTAGTGCTGACAACAAAGTCTGATACTCATGCAAAGTATACAAAGATAAAAAGGCTCGGAGTCAATAAATTATTTCCATTACCCCTTGTCATAATCGTTGTACTGTAAGTTCTTGTACTGTATGTACTTCAAATGTTGCAAAAACAATGTGACAGATCTGCATGAATCAACAAAAATGTCAAGTTTAATCAACGTTCTCCTTGCATGATAAAAAAGTTCATCAATACTTGCATCTATATTCCCTCCAGAAGATGCAAAGAAATATATTTCACTAATACACACTGTAAGCATCTTTCATCACCCACGTAACATCGAGATTATTTCTACATATCTACATGTAACTACGTTGTTATTTCTATTAATAACGCCACGTTCGACGCAACCTTGTATAAATACAGACACAATAAATGATTGTTTAAGTGTTACGAGTGAAGCTTGTTATCTTCCTTATCCAAACTTCTCCACTTTTCTTTTCCATCGTTACGCCACTAGCCAGACTTTTTGTCAAGCGCCTGTTGTCACAGTGATACTTGATAGTGGGTCGACACAGTAGCTTTAAAAGTGGTCTTGGCGTGTCATACATGACGTACGTCTTTGGTATAATTGGAACCGCAAGATGAGGCCATTTTCTTTTGCAGTTGTTTCTAAGTGTTTTTGTTGTTGCTGTTTTGGACCGTTAAGTCAAATATTTAGCAACAACAGCAGTACAGGCTGTTTGTAATGTATTTCAAATGGAAACCGATTTTTTTGATAAAACATTTACTCTGACATACAAAAATTAGCAAAAATAAAGGAACGATAGTAAGAGGACATTAATGATGATGTCGATTCTTTGTTTGTAGAAGAAACAGAAACGGATAAGAATGATGATGATGATGATTATGATGATGATGATGATGATGATGATGACGATGACGATAACGATGACGATGATATTATGATGATGATGATGATGATGATGATGATGATGATGATGATGATGATGATGCATGATGATGATGATGATGATGATGATGATGATGACGACGACGATGACGATTTTTCACAACCTTATGATATCATTGATATTATTGTAACGTCTTTGTAATCCTGAACCTCTCTTTAGAACACCGAATGTCTACTTGAAATCAACTGATCAATACAATAGCTTTAGCCGTCTGGCTTAATTACAAGACGGCCTTTCTACAGTTGCGGGGGCCATCGTGAATTTTTCATGGGATGCAAATGCCAATACACATCCATTTATCAGGAATACACGCACATCGTATACATCTCCTTTGGAAAATAGTTATTTTGGAGGGTTTTCACAGGTGACTTCTTACAAGATATGCATCGAGTTGTTTTGGGGTGTGTGTTGTTTTTTCAAGCCTATTGTTTGCTTTTGTAAGACAATCGTGAGTCAGTGTGCACTTGCTTTCAATTTCCCTTCTTCTGCTTTACTTAGGAGACAGATGTGCAAGTAAATGCTTGGTGGAACTGATAGAATACGATCAAGGATAAATTCCGACGATGCCTTTTATATTACTCATATTTTATATTCATTGCGTTGTATCAATGTTACTTTTCAGCGAAACGCAACCGACCTGACATAGTTACACTGTTCCTTGTTAATAAAAAAATAGTTCCGCGTATGTTTACATTATAAGGTTTGAAACGAAACAGAGTCGCACAGCTAAAATGCCGTATCAGTTCAAAGATATCCAATGTTCACAACACCTTGTTACTACCCGATGTTAATGTGACTATAAAATGCAACAAAATATTAACTACTTTAGACATAAAGTACGTGTTTTGTAACCAGCTCTTGGCGACAGATATTACCTCTCTCTTGGTCCTCAATCCTTACACTTCTGCTTATCATGTATCGACTTCATTGAACACAGGGATGTATTGTTTAAGACGAGGTGAAATATTAAAGACAAAAGTTATCAGACAGGTTATCTACATTGGTTTTCAGTGTCTCAAATGTGGCTACTTTCCGGAAGCAGTGAATATCTCCGTGCTTGCGGCTCTTTCAATATTTTATGTGTTGTGTGACATGTATACATGTACGAACTGTCTATCGTGTTTGCACCTGTTGTTCTTCTTATTTATATTGATGTAATTATTGCCTTTCAGTGGGTTTTATCGTATCAATTGTACATTACTAAACATGAACTGTTTCGTTAAGAAAGAATCTATCAAACTGATTTTTATATTTAGTTTGTAACAAAAATGGATTTATACATAACAACAAATCATTCGCCCTTTTACAATAATTTACATATTCTTTTATAGAGCAACAAAAACAACATTCCCGTTTAACCTTGCATCACATATCTTTCAATGAGAATTCTAAAATGAGTCCATATTGATAATAAAAATGTCATTAAATACATGAACATGTAACATTTGTCCTCATCATACTTTTACGTCGATTCTCCTGCCACTGGCTAGTATATAGTTTTGAAATTATTGTACGGTACTTAGTGTACTTAGATTATAATGTTAAATCCCGGTTTTTACTTATTAGCCGTTGCACGAACAATGGCAAATGTATGAGTCAGAGCTACTTAAACAGTATAACAAAGAATACTGACCGCTCCTATCTGAATCATGCATTTCTACATATGAAAGTGTAACTATACTTTCATTGAATACATTCGTTAAAATATACGGAAATGAGCATATATGTTGTTATAAAAGTTACATCTGACATGAGTATTAATCACATAATGTATAGCTTATATTTTCTTCTGCCCCATCCCCATTCACAATATAATGACAAAATAAACCTTTATGAAAGTATATAACAAATGTTCTGTATAATGATAAATACTCGCTTTCAAGATTAATAACGTATTGGCTTATTCATGATGCAAGGTAGTTGTAGCAAACATGCAATATACCCAAATAAATTGCCTCCATCGTCACAAACAACTATCATAAAGAATAAATGATGATGATGTACTTGCTTGTAAATACCAACAACCAGATTCACTCCAAACGTGCCTTTAACACATGCCTGTTATTAAGTATATTAAACTGTTTTATGCTTGTGTACATAAAAAAAACATAAGACACGCATGCATACCAGCTATCTGTCTTTGAATGAGTTAAAAAAAATCTAGTTCAAAGCTAAAGTGATGTTTCTACGCAACAAGACGTATTAGGATCTTTATAGTAATGAAACGAGAAAACATCATAAAACTTGGATTCGAAACGTGTTGAACGTGATATTTTATGTAGGTTTCGGTGAAATAAATTTCCTTCAAGCAATGATATCCACATTGACGAAGTATTGAACAACTTAATCATTGGTGCTTAATATTTGCTTCCCCAGTTTCTTATTAATATACATGTGTTACTAAATTGTAAAGTAAGTCTCAGTGTTTCGATTTTAATTTAGGACAAATATTCACAAAATAACATTTACTCTAACTATTCTGTACCCAGTACATTTTACAGGCATACTTCAAACCCCGTTTTCTTAAACAAATAATACAAACGTTGGGAATACATTTGCAACCATAAAGTAAACTTTGTTATGCGATGGAAGGAGGTTGACCTGGGTGCACAGTGCAATTGTATATCATATATAAACACCGGTTAACTGTTCACTTCCGGCCAATTAGCTGCACAGAAAACAGGCTTCCCGCCATTAATTACAGCTCCGCAGCTTTATTTATACTGCCTTTTCATTTGAAAAAAAACGGCTTCAAAGACATTTCATAATAAGGTACTTGTCATAGTGAGAATGTATGGTTCGCTGCATTTTTTCTATAGTGTTGCACTGTAGTGGTGTTTTTGAGTGGGATATTGTTGTGTATAAAGGTAAACATACTAACAAAATTATGGTGTATGAGCAACGTTGATGATTAAACAGTTTCCTATTGGTGCAAAACGTTTAATGTTTATGCATGATGCATGGTACATAACAGAACGGTACATAATTATGCATGGTACATTAAATATATATACGAAGAATGTTGCAAAATGCAATGCATAATAACCACTATAATACATTATGTACTTGATAACAAATGATCCCAAAATCTTTGGTTGTGCCTGAATAATCACGATCCTAAAACTTTAAATGAAAACCTTCAGATGTTTGAGAGAATGGTATGTCTTCTTAAACAAACTCGTTAAGTCATTTTATAATTAATCTTGGCAAATCAGTTTGCTGAAACGTCCAATTAAACGAATGCAACGAGTCCAAGTTATCGAAAAGAAATATGCTAATTGTTATGAAGTGTTAATAAATTGTAAAAATGTAACGGTCGTAACGCTAAACTTCACCTGCACTTTGATCTATTGTTTGTTTGTTTATTGGGTTTATCGTCCCACCAACAGTATTTCAGTTATCTGGAGACGGTTGCCACTTGAAGCAGATATAGTGCTGCCTTCACTGTGTATATCATGCCGTGAACACCTCGCATGATACCACACCCAGTCACATTATCCTGACACCGGGCCAACCAGTCGTGGAACTACCCTTATATTTGCTTGAGCGTTAGCAAGGGAGCTATACCACTACCATTTTTAACGACTTTGGTATGTCGCGGCCCGGGATCGAAGCCGGAGCCTCCCGTACCTAGAGCCGACATTGATCTATATAAAGACAACTGTAATGATAAGTGGAAATGAAATGCATTTTACATGTTTGCAAAATCAAAAACATCTGTTCAGAAATGGTTGATACCACACACACAACGTTTTACTCAAACTAATGATACGAGTTCATACACAATATCACCACACCAACCAAGATGCAATGAACTTGCATTCTCAAAGCAGCCGAGTGCCAAATTAGTTGATCCAGGTAAATATATAATTGTTACTTGGTAACCAATCGAGGATGTAAACAAACAAACGAATCTTTATTGCAGCAGTACTTCACGGGTTGTTTTACGACCGCCATTATACAAGTGAATAGTTTTGCACCTGTCGTGTTGTGCAAAAGTGGGCGGATGCAAACATGGGTTTAATATGTAAGCATTAACAGTATATGACTGAAATCATAGTGATAAAAGCTGTTTGTTTGTTGTTATTGTTGTTGTAGCAGTTGTTTTCAATTTGCTATATGAATCAAATATTATAAATGGTTCCTCGAAGAACATTAGGCATTGTTATAAAGATACTAATAGTTGGATTTTTCGATAATGACCATTATTTTGCGTTACTGAGATCAATTTTACAATAATGACCATTATTGTATTACTGATATCAAATTAAACAAAATATGTCTTAATCTGACTTTGAACAAATAGGAAATCAACTTGTCAAGTCAGGCAACATACGTTTATACCAATTGGTCCTTGGCAGTCTGCGAAGGCACTTTGTAAACACAGTAAACACGCCACTAAACACAAACACATTGCCAGTTCCATTAAGAAGTGAGTGAAAATTCGTTCACTTAAAACACGGCCTGGTAATATGAGAAGATATGCTGTAAATTCTGATGTATATCAGCCGCACAGTAATAGAGGTGGTGTTGAAGACTTATCAACATCCGTCATCTAAATACAGCTTCTTTGGAGTAAACGGAGAGAGAAATTATAAACACACGACTTCCAGGAACTCTATTGGAATCTTTATCAAATTGCATTTCTAATAAAAGTAATAAGCGAATGGCGACAGGGTTCACTTAGAAAGATTATACGTAAAGTTACCAGAATTCGTATGAAGTGGACTTTGAAAAAAAAAAGATCAAACATTACTGACAATGGTCCACATTTATGGAACTTGAACTCGGGAAGAGATAATGATTTATGGGAGTTCCTACCTAAGTATTGATGCTGCACAGAGGTTGGTGGTAAATGGGTAATTAATTTCACATGAAAGGACGTGCAATGCACACTAAACATATACGTTTAAAACGAATTTACGTCATATCTTTCTAATAAGAATTTCAGCATGACATTTATAAAATGGAATACATGTATTACCAAATATTCGAGGCACGTCATGATGACATAATGGATTCTTGGGTATATCTTTATAATTATACACTTGTATCTGTCGTGTTTTGTTAAACTCAATCTCGTGTATATCTGCACAATAACTCTTAAGTGATTTAACTAAAGTGATATAAAAACAGAACGGTTTATTATTATCCAGGATCAGTGATAATTTTTCGTTTCAAAACAATGGGATAAAAAAGTGCACATGTTGGAAAACAATGGGTTTTTTGGGAAAACAATGGGTTTTTTTTTTAAAAGCAATGTTTTTTGACACGACTTCACACATGATTTATTTTGATTATAAAGCATATGCATTTTATCAAAATAAAAACTATTCATGTTTTACATAAAGTTTCTTTCATAACACAATCCCTCATAGAAGTCACAGTCTTATAGGTCGTGTTATTCAAGAACTTTGATAAATTCTCCTCTGATTTGCACTTCTCCACTCTGAAATTACTTCATTGTAATCAATGTCATATGTACAGGTTTTAATGAGCATCAGTTTATGCTGATTTTCAATAAGAAGCCTATTACGACCCTTAGTGAGGATTTGATTTTGTGCAGAGAATCCTCTACCTCGGTCTCTGACGAGTCTTCATTGTCTTTCCTTCCTCCAGAAAAATCCGTAATTCTACGTTGGCATTGGCCAGTGATGCATAGTTTCTTTTTTGGTGGCATGCTTTACAGATGACAGAAACGAAAATAAAACAATATTGGTTTTCGACGTTAATGAGCGCACTATGAAATTATAACAATCCAAAACGGGAACCAATAATACCTACGTCACCGGTGTTATAGTAAATTTTTAATGCGTAAAAATCACTTAAACAACGCAAAGACAAACGCAGACTCAAAAAATGCATCAACATCTGCAAAGTATTAATTTCGAATTTTTTTTAGTTGTCGAAAATCATTGCGTTTTTTTAGCGCACATATTTTGAAACTGTGCGTTTTTTCCCAGAAATGTGCGTGAAAAACGCAAAACGCAAAACGCAGACCAAAAATTATCACTGTCCAGGATTGTACAAAGCTATTGTAATTATACTCTTGAATTAAATTCTGAATTTGCATTAGTTGACAGAACGGATTTAGCTGATTATGGCTAATTACGACTGGACTGGTTCTGACAACAGTCTTCATGTTTCTGCAGCAGACCAGATACAGTTTCATACAATCAATCAATATTTGATACAGGCGTGTTATTTTGTTACATGTCCGATAAACTGACTAGAAATACTACGGAGTCTTGTTTGTTGCCTAGCAACTATATGTCCTACGAGCATCATTGCCAGAATACAAAAAAGTCAATGTAAATAAAACATCTAGGCATTTTATCAATGTTACAATTGTATAACTTTTTAATTTCTAGTAATATAGAAGTTTGCATATACCTGTACGATCTAATGGAACAACTGTTCAACAAAGTGTTAGAAGTATACAGAAGAGCGCGCATATGTTCTGACCTTTTGATTTATTGCCGTGAGAAATACACTTTCAAATCTGTTGTTACCTAAATGAACTCAAATTGCGATAAAAATGCCACATAAGTACAATCTACCTGGAATTGTTCTTTAAAATGGTTTCTACATAATGCAGGAAGACATTTACTTCCAGACAATTATGTTAAGTCTAAAAAACTCGCCGAACCCGCCAATATAAACACAACGCCACCTGTAGGTGCCAAATGTCTCCGGAATTTATTACGTTATAATTTCCGTTATTTGTCTCAAACGATTCCATTGCCATTTGCTTCGTGTGCTGCACAAACTGAAGTCGTTATAAGTTGCTTATTTTCAATGGATGGGATTTGCCGGCATTTTTGTCTATATTGTGCAGCGACATTTCTATCATTATAGCACAGGGAGACTTATGAGGTGCTCAGGGACTGAATCCGGCTGGTCCATTATACTGACACCAACGTAATGCTGTTCACTTAGCCCCGGGCGTTAGGAGGAAAGCCACTACTGCCAACTTTAAAGTCTTGACCTGGTCGTGGTTTGAATCCGCGACCTCCCGATCCGCAAGCCGACGCTCTACCACTAAAGCTTTTGTTTCTCAACATTAGAACAGGCACAGCATTAGATATGTGAACTTAGTGACAGGTACGACGTCATTAAAACCATTTAAGAGGGCTTTGACAATTTTATACTGCAAAAATCAACATTTTCTGATTTAAATGATAAATTAACTGAAGGCAATATTTTTTTCAGTTGAACATTTGTCAAGTATGCTTCATTTGTTTCAATAAGGCGTTTCCTTGTTTCGTCAATGTGTACATGAAAGTTCTCTTAGCCGATCTTTTGCTTCTCGTTCACGACACTAAGCATTTTTTTCGTAAAAGGCTATCAAGTTATACATATAATAATTTTAATAAATATATGTACCCAGGCGCCGGCAAGCTACCACAAAAGGTATTCCTTGCTCTATTTTACCTTAATGTATACAACACAAACATAATTGCCTGAAACCCCAAAAACTAGTCATGCCGGTTTTCCTTAAATTGTTCTGCAAAACTCTTGTTTATCAGTACTTATGAAGACGTTCATTTCCATACAATTACGTTCAGTCCTAATTATTTGCTGCTACTGCAATATACACGCAGTGCCACCTGTCGGTGTTAAATTTACTTCCGGGGTCAAAGGCATTGTATTTACAGTTAATTGTCATTAAAAAACACCATACGATTTACTTTGCTGTAACGCCCAAATTAAATTCGTAGTATATTGTTTACTTAGAAGATTTCTAATCGTTGTAAAAGCGATCAGGCACAACAACAGATATATGCAAGAAAGGCCAATTCTAATCTCAGGAAACGCATACAAGAGGCGAAAGCCTGGGTAGTTTTGCAGTTTTAATTTATGTAAGCTTCTGTTTTAGTAATCAAACAGTTGGCCGTTTTTTATGGTACAGCCGTCTAGATGTCTCTGCAACATACTGTTTAATGACCACTGCTGCATTAACCAGTAAATGGACGATAGAGTTTTGATTAGTTTTTAAGTGCATCGCAGCGACCAATTATGATCATTATAGCGCCATCCTGCTATTATAGTGGAGGAAGACCCCAGACAAATGTCTGGGAGAACTTCAGGCGCACCGCAAGTCAGCTGGAAGACCTTCCCCCATTAAATCCTTCCCCCGAATGGGACCCGAACCCACTCGGTGGGACAGAGTTGTAAAATGGGGTCGTCACTGTACAAGGCAGGGGCGGATCAAGAAAAAACAATTGGGGGAGGGGGCTATGAATCAAGATCTATTCAACTTTAAAGCAGTAAACACCTCTGCTGGATCCATCCCTGGTATAAGGATACTTAAAGTACTCAAACAAAAAGATAAATACTGACAGAGTTTGTCTGTCTGAGCACGTTTGCATTCTAGATAATTATGATGTACTTTAAAGCAGGAAGAAATGGGAGAGATATGGTTAAATAAAGCACGTGGAAATTTAACTGGCAATAGCAATGTGTACATTAACTGAGAAATGAGGAAGAAATGGACTTGAGAAATCATAATCATAAACGTATTATTAACAAAAGACTTTAAACCATGCGGCATTCACGTTATTGTTGTATCGGAAATTCAGATTATAAATATTGCATGTACATTTCCTCTCGGCAATCCATACAAATGAAACACACCTTCACACACAATACACCTGTCTTTCAACACCCACGTACTGTCAATTCAAGGTTATTCAACATAACAAATTGCATTGCTATTTCTGTAAATTACGTTACGTTCAATCCGACCTGCTATGAAAACGAACACAATGTGACTGTTTATGTGATATATATGAAGCTTCTTATCTTCCTTATTTAAACTACCCCACTTTCCTTTTCTTCCCTATCTCTGATCGCCAGACATTCTAACAAGCGTCAGTTGCTATAAAGGCACTTGACACAAGGTCGACACAGTTGTTTTAGAAGTGGTATTTAGATACCTTTGTTGCTGTTTTTTCTAGCTGCATGCCTTTAAAATAATTGGAACTGCAGGGTGAAAAAATGCTAATAAAGCTTGTTATGAGTCTGTCTTTGTTTGAGACAAGTGTTGCAGCTTGTTGGTGTTGTTTTTTTTCTTTCTATTTTCTCTTTTTGGTATCAGCTGTTTGCGATGTCTTTATTGCATGTCAATTTAATTGCTAGGAAAAAGAAGAGTACGATGATGATGATGATGATGATGATGATGATGATGATGATGATGATGATGATGATTATGACGCTGATGTCCTTGATGATGATGATGATGATGATGATGATGATGATGATGATGATGATGATGATGGATGACTTGATGACTTGATGATGATGATGATGATGATGATGATGATGATTATGATGATGATGATCATCATCATCATCATCATCATGATCATGATGATAATAATGATGATGATGATGATGATACAGAAAGGTGGTGAAGGAATAGAGGGGACAAGAAGAATACTATTAAAGAAAACAACGGATCTGCTTTCAATAAACGATTAGAACAGCGTCGTCGATAAAGCTCATGTTTGAAGCCAATAACGATACATTTTACTTATAACATTACGACCTGAGTAAAAGAACGCGTGAATACCAGTAGGACGGGTTTCACTCAGGTAAACTAATATCTTATTAGATCGGCCCGCCTCTGAAAAGTGCATTCATCTTCATCAGTTAATGATAACTTTGTCTTATCTATACCAGAACAGCAAGTACAAGGTGTTCATCCGATGTTTTCGATGATTTTGATTGCCATTCAAACACGAGATTGAATAAATGTGATGTAAATAGTTAAAAAATAGGACTCGCTTGTAAATTGTGGTTATTCTAGCTGTGGCATTCAAATGAAAACACTAGAAAATGGTCAAAGAAAAGCATTTATTCTGCGTTTACATGTAACTTTTCTGATTAGTTTTATAGAAACCTGATTAGTTTTCACTGAAAACTCCTGTTGCAGTGACATGCTTTTTTAAGTGTTTTTTTTTTTTTGTAGTTTTGGTATTATATTGACTCATTCACATAACAACTTGCTTTTTGCGTTTATTGGTACAATTTAAAACCATTTTTAAAACATAAACGTCAATTAAATTGTTACTGTTTCAATTATACCAAATCCTTTATCCTTTTCTATCCTCTTACAAGTTCGTTAAGTGTTTTGCTGTATTGATTTCCGGAGCGCGCCCCGAACACAAAACATTATACGCCATTACACTTCAGATGGCAGGCAACAACCATGGCTAACAGATGGTGCAACGGTGACTTAACCTCTCTGTCGATGTAGAACACTTCAGAAACCTCATCAACATCACACTTATCAAGCAGGACA
Organism: Sinonovacula constricta; assembly: GCA_007844125.1. Classification (NCBI taxonomy): domain Eukaryota; kingdom Metazoa; phylum Mollusca; class Bivalvia; order Cardiida; family Solecurtidae; genus Sinonovacula; species Sinonovacula constricta. The sequence goes on along the minus strand of CM017556.1, from coordinate 21,176,766 downwards.
ATTTTTTGTTATATTCTATGCCCCAGTTTGCAGATCGGGAGGTCGGGGGTTCAAAGCCCGGCCGGGTCAAACCAAAGACTTTAATTTTGGTAGTAGTGGATTCCCTCCTAACGCTCGGGGCTAAGGGGGCAGCATTACGCTTGACTCGTCGGTGTCAGTATAATGGACCGGCCGGGTTCAGTCCCTGGGCACCTCATAAGTGCCCGCTGTGCTATAATGATAGAAATGTCGCTGCACAGTATCGGCAAAAATGCCGGAAAATCTCATCCCTATGCACCATATTGCGTATAATTCATGATCATACAGCTCCAAACGAAGTCATTTTTATGTGGATATTCACTTTTTGCCTCAGGCTGATCAATTCGTGCTAAATCAGTCAAAGAGTTTGGTGTAAGATTCGACCGGTTCACTGGGGTAGTCGATAAAATAACATATCTCAGAAAAGTTTACATATACTTAAGAAGCAGTATAAAGTTACACAATGAATAACTTCACACAATTAATTATAACTTTACACAATTAAATAATATAAAAATCATATAGCACAAAGGACGGATGTAACCTCACGCGACCAAATAAAAATGTAACAGACAGGTCCCTAAATCAGCATAACTCGTAACATATAACCATGTATTTATAGATCTAGAGATCTAATTAAGAACATCTATCAGACGACATATAATTACTGTATGTGCTATGTTATAGAAAACACTTCTGCACCTTAGCATGATATGTGTAAATACGTGAAGTGATGCATAGTGTCTCCTCTGCTTCTAAGGCCCCTCGCAACGTGGGTTCGAGGCTCAGCCAGGGCGTAAACATTCTTGTTGGTAGGTCTTTCAGTTGATTGTCGGTGTGCCATTGGTTCTACCGCAATATTTGTCTAGAGTCTTCCTCAACCAGTTATAGCTTAAGGTCGCTATAATTACAATCATGGTATAGCTGAGAACAGTAAACCTACAAACACTTTATGTACATGTCCAACTGTACATGCTCATCCATCCGTACATCCGATCAATCTAATGGCTTTATTAACCTACTTAAGTAAGTACGTTACTGCATACCTACATGTATATGTTTGCCACCTTACTATGCACCTCTTACTTCGCCATTTAATAATGATTGACATACCTTAATATGGAACCTTTGGCTACGCGATATTTCATATGTATGCTACATGTACACCAGCATGTAGCCCTTCATTGATTTAATCAACTGTATCGGCCCCTAATGACTAGTTTACATCGATCCCTAACACAACATCACCACCCCACCCCTCTCTATCATGTCCCTTTTATATATCGATTAATATCCCTTCTTCTGCTTTCATTTCTTCAGAGGAAGCACAATGGTTTACTAATTTGCTAACAAATAAATGCAAAGGTAACAAGGCATTTTGCTAGAGCTTCAGCAACAATTATTGCAGATCCTGATCAGACGGTTCCGGGCGGGTAGATCGAGAACAACAATGTTTGCCTAAGCGTGAACTATTCGTACTAAGCGACGTTAGCAGGCGAAGTGTTAACGACCACTCACGTGTATGCTTCAGCCTATAGTTCAGCACAATCACTAATTTTTATGAACTTTTTTCTGTCATTTATTTCATGCCATACATTGGAGACCCTGACAGATATCAATACTATGACGAATCCCTTATGATTGTCCCGTGGTTTTCCCAATGAGAGTCCATCAGCAACACGCAACCAGCCTCGCTTTAACCCAGAGCATGGTGCAGTTTTTAAGGACACATACTTAAATATTGTTTTCAATGCTTAACCTCCATGTACTGATCTGGATCTGCAGTATTTGCATCAGCCTTCTGGAATCCTATTTAACAGGTAGTATTTGGATCTGGGACTACACATTTTGCCCATGCATGAAATATGTATGTTCAATAGGTAGCTAGCTGATCTGATTCTACACCTTTTGGCTAAGCCAACTAGTTTAAGTCAATTCCTGCTAAGACAGAGAGTGAACCATATGCTGCGGGTGTTATGGCGTATGTATCGGAAAGCTTCAGGGTTTTTACTTCACACGCTGTAATGGAGGCTGGCTTAGTCAGCACGCATTGAAATGAGTCATACTCTTTTACTGGTCTCATTCTTGAATTTGTAATACCACTTTTCCGTTTTCCCCTAACATGATTGTTTCTGACTATTAAGGCCGTTTATTTTTTTCCTTTGCGTTTTACCAATAATTGTCGCGTTTTTTATCATTGTGTTCTCTGTGTACACACTTGTAAGAGTTGTTGATATTTACGTAGATCAATACTTGCTTTATTTGTATTTGTATTAGATGTTATCTTATGCAAAAAGAATGGCTCGGAAATTGTACTTGTTTGTCTTAATTTATATATATATATATATTATACATGAAGCAAATATTATAAACTTAACCCTAACCATAAGTGCACTTCAGAATAATCTGAACATTTCAAACACAGAGATATTGTTTTACAACAGTATACAACATATATATATATATATATATGGTTGCTTGGCCATTGTATTTTCCTGCTTACACGTATACAGTATCTCACAATGCCGCTTTCTTCCTTGTTGGCCGCTAAACATAAAACTGACTGCTAAATGCATAATATAGACCCATGCAGTATTGTATTTAATAACCTAAAAAAGTAAAAGTGACTAAATCATTTATGAAATGTTTTATGAAAAGTCGGTCAGTCGTTGTATCCATTACCTTGGTGTTTTAAATTTTGATAATTCCACATATTTGTTATCAATTTCATTGTCAAAATGTCTTCTTTACTTACATTATCGATACCCGATTCTCCAGTATTCCGTAAATACATGTTAAGGGCAATATTGACAATGATCAATAAAATTGGGCACGTGGACAAATCGATAAAGATCCAGAAATCCTTATCGTTCGTAATATTAAATTGAATTGTCACATCAAGACGTGGGTTAGCCAACTGTATTGTAGTCCTGTCCGTGAGATACATATTTATTTCAGAATATTATAACGTGTGTATAAAGTGAGTCAACAAGAATATCATTAAAATCTTTGATCATTTTAGTGCGAATCGACGATTTGAACTTATAATAAAAAGTATATATTTAACTTTCATATAAGTAGAACATGCGCATTGTAGCCGTCACACACTCGTTTAAACACACAAAACAATCATTACTAATAATGCACAAGTATGTGTGTATGGACGTGTGTATTGAGACACAAATAAACATACACATGCCTATCATACGGCGATACGCATACTACAACAACAACAACAAGCGACACAATTTTTAAAAAGAGTCATTTATGACACACAACTCTGATAAGGTTAACTACAACGTAAATAGCTGCAACTCATACAAACGTTAGATGTTTACCTTTGTGCATGTTCCCGTCAGTAAACTTGTAGTCGGTAGACTAAATAACAGTCAACAAAGGTAGCTATAATCATGTGCACTTTATAGCAGCATTAAGTCAAAAATATTAATATTTCATGAAGAAACTATATTACCTGTCAGGCTGTAAAGTCCCCTTAAATATAGCCTTACGGACACTTAACTGTTAACCAACCACCGACCTTAGCATAGTAAAAGCCGACAAACGTGCAATTTGGTATGAAATATATTATACCTTACAAGTCATACGTGTCATAACACCCCGATAACAAGCTAATCAATAAATTATAGTAACTGGCTATAAATCACAGTTGCTGTTGTTGTTGTTGTTGTTGTTGTTGTTTTCTTTGACTCGTAAAAACCCTAATTCAATTAAAGCACCATGATACACTTGTAAATGGAACAGTTAAGCATTCATTTTCATCTAACCAATGTAACTACAAATCTACAAACACACACAATATACAACTCCGCTTTATATACTCAATACTTACTGAAGCTTTTCCCACTATATCACAAGAAATTGCTGCGAAATAATATCCGAAAATACAGAAAAATAAACTAGGAATGAAACTCTTTTCACTTGTTCCTATTCCAAATAACATAAAGCCACTGAAATGAATGTATCCTTGTTGTATGGAATCTAACAGCATCCAATAGGAACAAGAACACGCGAAACGTTTCCCAGTTATTCTATACAAGCTCCACGCGGGCGCTTTCAGCCTTGCCTCACAGGGCCGCTTACACAACTGCTGGTACAATTTCAATGAGGAGTGGAACAGTTAAACTAGTCACACAGGAACGATAACGCACAGTAACACGCACAGTAACATACAGCCAATTTTTATATTCGCGCCACTTTCTTTCAGCTTATTGACAACAAATATTGTTTTCGTGCATATTATCAAAAACATTTTATTAATGTATATTTGCGCCACAAACAATAGGCGAGAAATTAAGTACGACGTACAATGTAACCTATGTATACACCACAGAAGCCTATATACTGTTAAGAGCATGCCTCGAACTACTTTGCCTAGTTGTAAGTTGAAAGCGCAAGACAGCTGTGTGAACAAAATGTTAATTAACAAACAATTATACTCCCTGTTCAATTAAAACACAGCCTGCATACCACTAGCAGAAAGACTAAGCCAGATCGTACTTTTTAAAGATTGTAATGTTATAAATTTTATAAATTTTATAAATGTTGTAAATGTTATAAATATTATAAAATTTCATATTGGCCAAGTTGTTTAGCCGAATACAGTCGTATTGGCCCGTGCGACGAGTGTCAAAAGTGTTGTCCAATACAAAATAACATGGTCAAAACTAATTAACTCATTGGATAATAATTTTATTAATGACTTGTATAAGTATACTTTAACGTGATCGTGATTATCTGATGCAATGTCATTGAAATCATGACGTCAGGGTGCAGGAACTTGAACCCGCGCTGTAAAAGCCTTAACGTTTTCATGACAGCCAAAAAAAATAATCTTTTTTTGCATGAGCAATGTTTTTTCCTATTGGCCTTATTGCATGAGCAAATCAAATAACTTTACCTCCGTATTGGCCCCGCAGTTTCGAATCGGCAATGATTTATAATGTTGACTCAGTTTTCATAAAATATTGTCTCTGTTATCTTTAAACAAACACTTAACATGTTTATGGGCAAATTATAAAAATATACTACAAAACAAATTATTATTATATTAATTTAAATTATCGTGAACTGTTTTTTTATTTCCAACTGCACTTGGTAAAACACCCCAAAACAAGGACAATTTTGTATAAGCAAAACACACACAATTCTGAAATGATTGCAAAATTGCAAATACTACCAACAAAGGAACAATTGATAATATTGTTTTATATTGGATTTTCCGTCTTAAATAAGATTGTCCAAGTATTGTAGCTAAAATCTATGCTGTCTGCTAAGGACATTTTTAAATTATCAACTGGCCACAGACCGAAGGCATTCGTCACTTCCTGTACAATCTTATCATCGCTGTTGGTGATTGAATTGTCAATGTCAGACTGTCTGTATATGTTAAAGACACGCGTTCGGCGTGCAGAGATGATACTAGCTATTTATTTGCTTTATTTTTCGTTGCATCGCTCCGACACGATAATAAACTTATTGGCGGCGTCCACTTAATTATTTGTGCAGAAAGACCAGAGACTCTTGTTTGGGGGTAGAGTCGCATCGCAGGTAAGGTGGAAAACCTTCCTACAGTTCTTGCCTCGACCAAGGCTTGAATCCATGCGGTGAGGACAGAGATGTTAGAAGTCGGCAACTCTAGCTTACTTCCATACGAGATTTTGTGCTTAATTCTCAACACAGGTTTGCCTCGTAGACCAGGGTGACTAAATGAATTAACGATAAAATTAATGCAAACACGTAATGCAACTCATTTGATAAGTCACATTCGAAACAATTAACAGCGTACGTTTTTGCACAATATTTTAATAATAATGTTTAAAAGCCTATCGCATACAGAATAACTATTTCTCGACTGCTAGTGTTATTCTTTTTCACTTCTCATTTTATTGTTCAACTGAAGTAGTTTAGATGCGTCATGTCTAGCATGTACTGCCTGTTGCTAAGGAAGCTGACACTTGGTCAAACACAGAAGACTTTCGCCACATCCTATAGAATCCTACGTTGCTGGTTGAATGGTTGACGTTAGATAACCTACATATTTAAAGAAAAAATTAGGAGGGTGGGGAGTCTAAACAGAAAACTAGATTCTTAGACTGTGTCTCGTAATATTTTACAAAATCCTGAATTATTTTGAATTAGTCACATAAGATACGATACTTAACACGTGCTCTCCATAATAAAAACGTTTATTTAATATAAATTACACATCGCCAAAGGAAAATAACGCTGAATACCACATAATAATATAACGTTTACTTACTGGTTCGTTAAACTGTTTAATGTGTATTTGGTTTATCTTCCCAAGCGTTGTGTGTTTAAAATTCAGCCAGTACATACGACAAGTGACTGCATGATAAAAACACAATTCTGAATACATCCCCCAAAGATCACTAAAAGAGAAACTGCACAAGGTTCTGTTTATATTACAGTTTTTCTCTGTTCATATAAATTGTCCATCTGTAGTGGGTCAAACAATTAACGTAGTTCCTTTTAACGCGCACTGTCCTTTGCTTAGACAGCTAACAGCTGGGCACAAACTGAAGGCTTTCGCCACAATCTGGAGGATCCTACGCTGCTGGGTTAATGACGATTGTAAGATAGTCGATATATTTAAAAGGCTCGAATTAAAGGAGAAGCAACAACACTAGCTAACCTTCATGTTTGAGGTATTACGTTTTTTATTTCTTTAAACAGGAAAATGAATTCTTTAAGACTAGTGTGGCTCGTTATACTTAACAATATCCTGAAATAAGTGATGCAACCACTGTCCTTTGCCACATAATGAAGTCATTCGCCTCTTACTGTACAGCTATGCATTGCTAGTTGTATTTTCGATGGAAGAAGGTCTATATTTTCAAAAGACACACTTTGAAAGAGGATTACTACTTCTAAAGCCGTAGCTTCCATTATTATGGGGATGAAAAAATGAAAAAAAAAATCATTTCTCGACATAAGCCTACAAGGGAGAACTAGTTATTTTATTCTATTTTCACTACAGAATCCAAAGACAGGCGTCCAGAATGAAGCAATAATCTCTTAGATTGACTTTAGGATCTTCAGTTGCTGTTGTTGTTTTTTCTGTCCCAATAAGTTGACCACATAGGTTGGTGTAATCTGTGGAATATACCTTTAGACATATTGTCAAGGAGGGACATTAGACAGTGCTTCATATTCAGTTATGCAGATATTCATCTTATATCGTAACATAACCAGAGCGCATTCGTGAGGTAGCAAATGTAATGTGTTCAATAAACTTTGCATAAAATGGAAATAAAAAAACAAGTTGGTGTCTCCTTCATCTTATGTTCTAGAGCTACCTACAACATTCTACAGAGGTGCGCCGACTGGGGTGATCAGCTCACATCCTAGAATAGCTTCGGCAATTCCGACATTTTTTACTTTGAAATTATTTAATATTCTCATGTTAACAATAAACTAGGCAAGACATTTGTTAATTAACTGAATGGCAAATCACATTTAATTTCTTTGTGTAATAAATTTAAAGATTTTACATGTATTTGAAACGCTGTGAGTTTGACTCGACGTTATTAACCAGGAAGTGTAATTGAAGGAACAGCCTAAGTGCACAATGCAGCTACTGCGCACGTCTTTGTTCCCATATGCAGGTTAATTGTGCAGACATACATCAGGCGGCCGTTTTATAATGGAAATATATTTTGGTCGTTCGTGGTTTATTGGCAAGTTTACAATGGTTGGGAGTTCAGGATGCGTATGCATTCATGGTTTTATAGCTGTGCATATCATCTCCCTGCCATGGTACATGTAATTTTCAACAACCCACTGACGACCCAAAATTGTTTCATAAATATACCATGGTTGGTCGTTGGTATGATAGAAATGTTACTAGGGTACATGTATACATGTCATCAACTCACGGACTACTCTTTGTCCATGATTTATAATATTTCCTATGTTAGTGTAATGCTAACGCTGTTCCTGTGAAGTCTGATCGTGTATTCCACACAAAAAGTTATTATGCATAAAATTTCAATGGCTCTTTTTTCCATGACTCAAAACAGTAAAGAATATAATTTAAGTTTTGCATCAGGAAGCAATCAAGGAACTTTATTTGAAATTTATCGACAATATGTTTTCATAGGAAACATGAGACGACGGTTCACATCTCGATTTTATAATAATAAAATTTATAATGTGCATGTCTTCCTTGGCGAGAGCAACCTTCCGCCTTCATTCATTCATATATATTTATAGTAAGCCTATATTGTTGATGCATGTCGCGTAATTCAAGATGACTCAAGGTGCAGTAGATTTATTTGGGTAATGTCTAGATTTTTTTTAATCGACCTATCAGTTATTGTTATTCGCTTTTTACTCCTTCATTTACACTGTAACCATATGGAGAGGCAATCAGTATATACTGCATGCTTGAAAGGAATGAATGTTTTATAAATAATTACACAATGTCTGTGTCTGTGTGCGTGTAGTTGAGACCTCCTGGGTGTACTAGTACATGTACATGTATGTGTGCGTCAAAATAGTACGCCCAGTTAGCCGTGTACTTGATGTTAATGTTAGTTTTATTGTTATCGAGTAAATGTCATTCTCGTCAAAATAAGATACATGCAATGTGGTTGTATAATATTTTAACATTGAACATGCATATACGTTACTATATGTAAAACTAATCCTCGTGGACCGTTGCCGAGAAGGTTGTGCGGAGTTTTTTTTCTTTTCTTTAAATCACGTTCAGACGATTGTTCTAATAAGACTGATATAATTTTCGAGAAAGTATTGAATTATTTTTAGTATTTATGTAACATTAAATAATCGTATACAAGTAAAAATGTTAATTTAAGCAGACAGAACACAAATAAACCCAGGGGCTTCCATGGCCTAGTTTGTAGAGGTGCCGACGTATAATTGTCTGACTCCACGGCCTCTCACCACGGTGAGTCGAGACGCTGTAAGGGCGAAACTTTTTATGTGTAGAGGTCTTCCAACTAACAGACCTGCTGTGTGCCAGTGGTTCTACCAAGATGTCCTGCACTTATAATAATAATAATAATAATAATAATAATAATAATAATAATAATAATAATAATAATAATAATAATAATGATAATAATAATAATAATGATAATAATAATAATAATAATAATAATGTAGAAGTGGGATAGATTCCGCCTTGATCGTTGGTGAATGCACTTCACAAAACATATAATCTGAGCGAACTTTAATGTACAAATCTCGAAAATAACACTCTAATTACAGTCGTACTCAATCTTTATGCTTGCAAAATCTATAAATAGCACGATAGTGACCTCTGCTAAAAAGACATATCGACGTCAGAGCGAATTACCGGGGTTAATATATAACGTGATCTAGATAAGTATTTTGTCTTTTCTTAGTTTTTAAAAAAAAAACTTTCTGCGTGGCTCAGATAGGAAGTACCTGTTTTCAATGAGGAGTTGGGATTAATGCTTCGCTGTTCGCACCTATCCATGGTGCCAATAAGCAGCCTTTTGAAGGACCTTTTCAAGCAACAATGACTTATTTGATATGAGAAAAAAAAGTAGTTGATCAAAATTGTCGTATACCACCTTTAATGTATTAGTGACTGACGTATACATAACGTAGATTTACGCATGCGCGTTTTGCTGATATCTCGTCGTACTACTGGTGTGCTGTTAATTAAAGTGGTTGTTGTTTCGTCTCTTCACTTCTACGAATACCCGCAAATCAGATCTTACATTTTCGGATGTAATTAATTTCATTTTACCCTGAGTCGTAAATTATTTACGACAAAGCTGTTATTGCTAAGAAGACCTTTAAATCTACATTAATCAACTGGATAGTTATTTTAAGCAAAGTAACCAAATGCCAGCCGTTTCCAGTAAATACTAGATCATATTACCACAAATCACTGATGTGTTAGTCTATCTTTCAAGGGTGCAGTGAAAGATGTTATTGTTATCTGGCAGACAAATTATGTTGCATGCGTGCTTTCCATTGCAGCCGCCATATTCATTATTCTTACTCCTAGATCTATCGCAGCCATTGTTACATTTTTGCTTTACTGATAAGCACACACACAGACATAGGTATTGTCTGTGCAAAATTACCTTTCTTAAAATAGAATATTGACGTGCGAAATTAACTATTTATTTCGTTCTGTTAAAGGTTAGTTTCTGCATAGTTTAATAGTGATGATTTATCAAATAATACGCTCATTTGTTTGTTTTAATTGCTCGTACACACAACATAGTTAGTTACCCGTTTCGTTAAGGCGAACTACAAACAGGTCAACTTGGGAAGTTGTTCACTTCAAATCGTCTGAAGGAAAATGTATTTCATAAATAATATTAATCAACAATGACATTTTAATCAAAATGACGGTTATGCAGTTTGTACGCAGCACTTCCGCCTGTTGTTGATCCAGGCCATGCCAATCAAGTTCCCACAAACATACAAAACGCACATGTTCGGGAGTATTAAGTAGGTCAACTATCTATCCATTGAGTGGATAAACTTGTTAATGACAACAGACTGTCTGACCGTTTAAGAAAACTGACAATTCAGAGTATTTATAAACAGTATCAACGCTACAGGTTGACAACAATATAAATGTGATGTGTGTCTTAATCGCTTTAAAGATGGTCTGTCTGCTAAAACGATCATGTTATTTATCCCATCTTCTATGGTAGTTGTTGGTCAAACAATGGCAGAAATGCCATCCTTCAAAATAAAACAATTATTAAACATATTTCGATGATTTTTATATGGATTTGTTATACCAAGTTTTTCTGAAAAAAGTATGCCAGTTTTATACATAACCGTATTTCACAGAAATATGAATAACTCAATGTTCCAGATACACAAAGCTTTGTGTCTTTGTTAAGCTCATCTTCCAACCATCAATTATTTAAATTATTTATCCACTTGAAACGTATACAATGCTGCATTGACTGTGTATAGCCTGCCGGAAACATCTGGCGTGACACAGCACCCAGTCACAGAATTCTGAGAGGGTGCCGACCAGTCGTGAAACTACCCTGATATTTACTTGAACTTAAGCTAGAAAGCTGTACCACGACCATTTTTAACGACTTTGCTATGTCGCGGCCCGGGATCGAACCTCTTATTCTGCTTTGCCAACGTTGATAAGGCTTAGGGTTTGACAACTGTCCGATCAGGATCTGTAGTTACGTATGCATGAAACATGGTGGCAAATAAGAAAGTATTAAGAAAGGGTTATTAATAGATACAGCATAGAAAGGGTCAATCAAAACTCGGTTTTCCTTCTCCTCACTCCTTCACATCACCTTTGTATACATGCAGTTCTCGTTTAATCATTTTTTTCGTTGCCGTTGTGTGTATTTGTTTTTGTTTTTTTATAAATCTATGTTTATCCTAACGGTACAATCCACTAAACACTAAATTCTGATCCATTCAAATCATACACGCCCACTTTCCAGACAGGCATCATAAACTTCAAATTAAAACTTGGGTGGGATAGACATAGCTGAAGAAAATGAGACACAGGATCTCTCATTGTACAGTTTCCGCGAACCGCCCAAGTAGAAGGGTTTGGGGTGGGCTAACTTATACTTCCACATACCTGGATACCTTAACACGTCATCACTTTGCCCATCTTTGCTCACAAGGAAATAAGAAGAATGATATCCTACCTAGATAAACGTCGTTTTGGTCCAAGTTGAAGAAGGTTGTATTTTGCAGTGTTAAAACGAGTCTAAAACACATGAGTATCCATGCTTTGTTGACTCAGCCTATAATGAATGCAGCTTTACCCAGCTGTCCGTGTAGACATCAATTATAGGTTCTTAAAATATTAAAGAAGAATAGTATACGATTATAGAATAGTTTGGAACTTCTCTGTTCATATGAAAATGAGTCAACCAGAAAGACATTTTCTTGATTTACCAGCCTGCATGTCTTGGTAGGAATTAAGCATGTGAATATGTGACGTCAAGTATCAGTATACGTTATTTTAATGTCATGTATTGCCGTTTGCATTAAATTTAAATTAGAAAGGAAAGGAAAAGTATGTTCTTCCCTGTTTTCACTATATTATTCACACTAAGTGTTAATGAAACCTATCGTACTCATCAGCGTGGTACAAGAACAATATACTGAAGGAAATGTAATGTAGATGGATATTGATAAAAATGATAGGACTTTAAGTGATAATTGTTGTATATCATAGCGACATAATGCCTGCCGTTTTGTTCAAATAGACGCTATTAAATCTCTATTAACTGTTTCTGTACTAACCCTTAAACATGAAAATGACAGACCAAGGACATCATTTTGTAAATTCTTATGTCCAGCATTAGATAGTTCCCCTGTACATTTTATCGAAATATTTGGGCTTCAGTTCAAGCAAACTAAAGAAAGAAAGAAATTTGCTAGAGCGCATAGAGCATACAGACAACTGCAAGCTAAACCATATCTTTGGAAAGAACCCGTCGCAAAAAGGCTTATTTTTAATAACAAAAGTCACTACTTACATGTAAAAGCTACCGCATTCCGATATGTTAAAACTGTAAAACTATGAAACAAATATCCGTAGAGCCTGCAACAAACAATTACAAAGTATTCCCTGCTAACAATGATCTCGTAGGAAGACACGAGACTCGCGAGAACATCGTTTCCTGACTGAGATCCGCCCAAACAACCGGAAGTTGAAGAAACCGGAGGTCTTGTCTAACAGGAAGCAAGTATAAGGAGGACCACTTGTAGCGCTTACTTATACTTACACATCGTCACATTGAGGACAGATACAGGGACTTTTATTTGTGTAGGCAAAGATTGTATGCATTATATGTTTAATTATTAATTTGAAGGAATCCTGTGGTTGATTCATTGCCGATGTACATGTGTGTGCATTATGGGGCAATTGAAATTTACAATGTTCTTGAAGACAGCAGACCGTTGGCTATTGTTATCCGGAAGTCGTGAGTTCGATCCTGTGTTTATCAATGGCGAACAAATGCAAATATCTTGAATTGATATTAATTAAAAAATCTTATTTTATTACGTTTAGTTATTGAGGAACATAAGTGAAAGAAAGAAATCTCAAATTGAGAGTAAGCTATATCGTCAACCTGGTTATCCACTCTGACGTTGTGATTTATATTTTAAACAGAAGCTCCTATCATGCTTATTTATAGACTGGTAAAGAATTAATATTCTTTTTTTTTCTCACGATTTGCACCGTCTTACAAATGAGAAAGTGTTAAAAATCAACTTTTCTTAGACTTAATTTCGAGTTTTTGCATACATTATGTCCCGATTTTTCCAAAGCAAGGCTACGACACAGTAACATGTATTTGATAAGGAAAACCATCAGATAACACCTTTAAACAAGACAATTGACATGGCTTTAATGATCGTTATACTGAGTTTCAAAATACAAGCATAACAGTCAACATACTATCCCATAACTGTATAAAGATAAATGGAGAATTATCCAAATAAAAGGACTCACTACATTCGGAACCGGAAGTACAGTTTCTATCTGTAAAAACGTATTAGCAAATAGTGTAGATCCTGACCAGATATCTCATGTAGGAACGGGTGATCTGAATGTATATTATTTGCCTTACCTTGATCAAGTTGTGCTTAGCCGGCTTAAGGTTAAGTTGGTCGGTATCAAGACAATGGGTATAACTCATAGACAATATATCGTAGTTCTGTCTGGGGGATGTTTATGCACACATGTTGATTGCTGCGAATTGTCGGATACCACAATTAAGCACATTACAAAATAGCTCAATTATATTCATTTCTAGTCGAAAATAGCAAGCTTGTTCTTCCAGGTGCGGGACGTTTTTGATGCGACTGGTTAATATTTCATGACTTGATAATGCATTTTTACATTGCCCAACAGATATGTCACTACACATGTTTGTGGTAGGAAAGGGTGGAACCACTTTTCTGAATTAGATCCGATGTCCCTTGAGAAAAGTGTTCGTGCTAACAAACTCACAAGCTGGAAATTTAATGTCAGTAACTGTTTGACTATATTCGTTTTATTTCGGAATCCTACAACAAAGAGCACTACATACGATTTGACGGCAACAATGATGCCTATTATTATTGTCTAACACTTATGCGTATTTATTATCTTTACTATATATCCTTCTCATCATCATCATCATCATCATCATCATCATCATCATCATCGTCGTCGTCGTCGTCGTCGTCGTCGTCGTCTTCGTCATCCTCCTCCTCATCATCATCATCATCACCATCATCACCATCATAATCATCATCACACTCCTTTTTCTTTTTCCTTCATATTGTCATTATAATTTTTATCATTTTACTATCGTTCTGTTATATGTTCTCATCTTCTTTTTGTCAATGTTAATGTGTCATCATCATCATCAGCACCACCACCACCACCACCACCACCACCATCAATATCATATTTACTTCTTTTTCTTCTTCATATTATTATTATCATCATTATTATAATAATATCATTGATTTATGTTCATTTTTTAAATGAAGCCATTATTAAAGATGTACATTTTTATAAATAACTAACAAATTGTCAATGACCAATAGTACGTTTAGTCTACTGGTGTGAATTTTAAGTGGCTAGTCTGCCTGTGGATAATCTTGATCCCCCTCCTGGCACTGTGTCCTTGGAAACTATGTCACGTGTCCGTTTGTTCTGTCTGTTATAGAGGTACTGGTCAAGGTGATCTCCTTTATCACCATTGTCACCCTGAAGAGTAAACTGGAAAACATGTTCAATATAGAATTTCATGTCAGGAATGTTTTATACTAAGGAGAAACCAAATGGACAATCAAATGACCGCACCTATCAGCCTTGATTCTGTCAATGGCATTGACCATAGGAAGGTTCTGAACATCACCATATCATCTGCTGGCGTCTTTGGTGTCCGGATTTACGTTCTCCAGACCGCCTGCCAACAAATTTGCTTCCATAGGATTTTCTGGGATGTCATCTTCGAGCAAACACGCACCATATAAGCGCAAAGCTTGGTCGGACCGCAGATATCTGTTGTCATGAACATATTTGTCGTCAGCAATTGTTTTTTCCTCGATATCTTTTGCAGCTTCTTCGACTTAAATAATTGTATTGCCTTCTATTGTTTTGCCTTTTGCAAGCACGCCATCGAGGAGAGTTATTGGGCGTGGTTCGATTTTAGTGTCAAACTCACCGACTGTAGTATGCCTGACATCGTTAGCAATGTTAACATTTTATTTGAAGGATTTCTGACCATGGGGTTTTATTTGTCTAAATCTGCCAGTGACTGGTCGTGTTTTTTTTTTTCAAATCTATGTATTGACTGATGTGTTATCATTTTCCTCATTTTGTCTTCAGTTTTATCATTGTACATCAAAGAGCTTTCTTTTATTGGTATTTCTGACTTTGTTTCATCTACGTGCTCAGAAAAGTTAGAATCCGTTGATGCTTTGGGATAAAGCATTTTCAGGATCATCATTTTCAGTTCAGTGGCATGGGTTTGGTTTTCATAACTTTCTTTATCGAACAGAGATTAAGATTTTAATGATCAGATACATTGTATCTCCAGGATGTATCTTGTAGATGTTCCTTGGCGTTCTTTTTCTTTTTCCGCATCTAATCGATCCTTTTTGTATGATATGCAGCAGATCTTCAGCATTTTAAAACGCGTCATGTATATACACTGTTAGTGATAGTTGTCCCGTCGTCAAGTCATAACGTCAATGACTCTTATGGACGTTATGAGGGCGCGTCGAAGGTCATTTTTCCCATTCTCTTATTTTTTAAAGCAACCATTTTAACCTATTTTAACACCGTATATTTACCTACTCCACCCCAACCACATTTTGCTGTGTCTTTAGTCTTATCTTTTCTATTGACATTTTTATTTTACTTTTTATTTTATGCAACAAACTAGCAGCTAAATTTAATGTTCAAAGAAACAAAAATCATATCTCGGAAACAACGTTAAGGATATAAAAGTCCTTAGTATTCCATATTCCGCCATTTATCGTGCACAAGAAAATGAATAAAGTACATTAATTTATTTAATCTTTCTTTCATTCTTTAGCATTATTCACAAAAAACAACCACAACACAACATTTGTTGTCTGTTTATAGGCCTATGAACTTATATGCCTAGCAAACTGGATTCAAACAAATATTGCTTCTTACCTTGACTCGAGAAGGTGTTTTAGTTTCTTTTATCTATTCTCTTCTCCTCGACTAGTTTACTTTTAGAAAAGACCTCAGGGGTATTTTTGAAAAAAAAAGTAGGGCCGGCAAGTTGGCAGCCAAAACAAAGGTCTTGATACAACGTCAACACGTTGTTGATGACGCATATATAGCCATATAATATAAATGTTATTTTTAGATACGGCGCCGACCTTACAGAAACGATTCGTGAAGTTTAACTAGATTTGAGCTTAAGACTGGTGTTTGTATTTATAGTCTTGCATGTTAAACGTTCTGCTTCAACGATGGACTGGCACAGCATTAACAAAGCGTCTCTTGATATTGATCGATTGATACCCGGAATTATTTATGAAACAATATTTGTATCAGCGATTTAATGATAAGTAATATAAGTGTTATACACTTTTATGTTTAATCAAGGAAATTAGCAAACCTAGTGGTGTAGCGGTCCATAGATTAAACGGTTTTGAAATCCGTACATGGAAATTCCATTCAAATTGATAAAAGGGGGTCTGTATTTTTGCTAGAAAGACAATTTCTACAGTCGATCTATTTCTAGATTTTACCTTTTCATATTTGGTTATTTAAAGTATCCTGAGTTCAAATATAGAAAGAAAAGGTGGGGTTACAATCTTTATTTTTGAGCAATTGAACTCTTAACCTGGGGTCATCCACGTGTTCCATGTTATTTGCAAATGGAATAAAACAAATCGACCTATAAGATACATGTTTATAGTGAAAAGCAAGGAATATACATGATTTATATTTTAAACTGACTCATATAGCACGAAGCAACAATTATAATAACAAAATAATTAAGAAAAGAATGTAAACAGTTAAAATTAAGTCAATAATCACAAATTTGTCGATACAACTTCAGTGCTAGTGTTATTTTCAAAAATTTCTAATATCCTCGTTCAATATTTTGTTCTCGATATTTGGTTTTTGTATCTAAAGGTATCCTATACAAACATTTAAAAAGAAAAAGTTGGCTTTCATACTTATTTCAAGAAATAACTAATTAGTGATCTTGTGGTGGTGCCTCTCCCTTGAAAACTGTTCCAACAACAGTTATGGTGTACTGTAAAGTTAGCACCTTTTATTATTTTTACTGACATTTATGACAAGAATCAGCAAGTAAATTTGATAAAAAAACTTATACAGAAACAATAAACAATGTTAAAAAATTCTTGGTGATAATATAAAATATAGCCTCAATACCTTTCGACTAAACGCCAAAATAATTTCTGGGAAATTAAAGACAATTCCTTAATTTTATTTCCTTTCATAGATTTGTTTTTCTTTTTTAGAAGTATACTGAATTCAAATAGGAAAAGACCAAAGGGAGTTTACATTTTTGTCGTTGTTATAATCATTAACCAGACCATTGGTCACAGATGTTTTCTCTGTACTTTTCAAGCATTTTTGTATGTTTGCGAGGTAATTTAATAAAAGTAAAAGTATGACTAAGAATATTTTCAATAAATCTCTTTTAATGTGTGGCATACAATCGATTTCACAACAAAATACGATTAGATTTCGTATACACTCTCTTGTGAACATATATGTGGGATTTCCAAAACAGTATAATGATTTGACCCAATTTATTATGCAAAAAAATCAGTTGTTTTTCTCAAATTTGATAAACTTCTTAAAAATTTTATTTATTTATTTTATTATTTTTTTATTTCATTTTGTTGCAAACTGTGTACAACTGGAGCACATGCTCGAAAAGAATTTGGCAAATGTAACCAATAAATAGCTTAACAAAATTAAAATTAAAAAAGACACATGTTTCCTTCTTAATCTAGTAGAGTGGTGCAGAAATAATTAAAGTGGAAAAGTAGGACGAAAAAAGGTACCCATGCTTGCCCATACTGGAATTCGAACGTCAATCCCCAGTTTTGAAGCTTTTTCATCCTATTTTTACTACTTAACTTCCTTCCTACTATGCGTGAACTGACTGCGACGTGCGAACTACCGCGATCATTTTTAAAGAGCAAAGAGATGCCAGATCAAACCGCTACATTAAGTTTGAAAGGAAGTGAATGGAAGGGTATGTTAGTGTAGGCACAGTCTCCTTTATCCTTTGTTTTGAAATTACAAAGTGGAATCTTTTTTTCACGAACATGAAGGATGAACAGGGAACGAGGAAGGGGATGTGTCTAAAGTAACAACGGCCACAGTCCCAACAACAACACCAACAATCGCAAAAACTACAATATTCGTAACAACCCAAAACTGTAACATCTTCATTTGGTGGCATCATCTGAGTTGGTCGTTATACAAAGGGCCAAATGGTTGAAACACCTGCCATAGGATCAAGAAGGAAAAGTGGCATATTCTTAAAAATACAAAATTAAATGCTTCCATTGATTCAGGGTCCATAGCCACAACTTTATCCCGAAAAGCTTTTAGTAACATGATAAAAAACGAATGCCTATCTTTTGAAAACTTGGGAATTGAACTGTCAGCAGCAAACAAAAATAAAATAAAATAGTCTTTATATAAAATATGACATTTGTATATAGTCCGTCCCTTATATTGTTTACTCAATCCCTGCCATTACAGTCGCAGAGAATAGCTACTATGACAACTTTCCTGTGATAATAGGTACTCATGTTATGGCAATTATTCTAATCTGTTCAAAGAACTGCATGTCACTGACAAGTTGCCGTCTGAATTGAAAGCTCCAATTACAAATATTGACTGCAAGGCAGTTACAGCAACATGTAAACTGTGTGAACCTGCTTTATCCGGTCTGCGACTGTTATGGTTAGGAACATGATCTATGTTACTCAAGTTATAACAGGGTAATTCAAACCCTAATGGTTATAACTCTGTTTGTCCCAGAGTGCTGAATATAAAACCAAGCAAGATTGTATTAACTGGTGGCAGTTAAATGCCAAAACAAGAAGTGGTGCATATGGTCTTTCTTTTTTGATCACATTGTAGATAGTGTTTCAGGCTCTGTCTATATTTCCAAACTAGAACTACGGTCGGGGTACTGGAATGAACATCTAGATGAATAATACAAGCCTAAGACAGCATTTAGCTGTGGAACCTCTTTTTTACGAATGGAACCGTCTCGGTTTTTGGATCGAAAACTACTCCAAATGCCTTATGGAGAAACACAGGGGCGATCTTAACCTTCGTGAATGTTTGGTGTTCATCGACGATCGGCTCATCTTGTCCATTACTTTCCCTGAACACTTGGACCGAATGAATCTTTGTTTCAGTAGGCTTCATTAACATGTTCTTAAGCTTAAGCCATCCAAGTGTGAGCTCTTTTAATCCTCTATTTTAATCCTCTATTATCTTTCTTGGACTTGATATCAGTAAAGATGGCATCTACACCGACCCTGGTCAAATGTCTCCTGTTATCTTTTGGGTCAACCAAAGAACCTGAAGGAACTGTGTTAATTTTTGCGTTTTACAATTCCAAAGTGGGCAAAGTGGGGCAAGCAAAAAATCAAAAGTGGGCAACGTGAGACAGGAACAATTCAAAAGTGTGCAAAGTGAGACACGAAAGATTCAAAAATGGGCAAAGTGAGACACAACAAATTAAAGCGTGGGCAAAGTTAGACATGAAAAATTCAAAATTGGGCCAAGTGAGACGCAACTAAATTCAAATGTGGGCAAAGTGAGAGCAACCCGCTGTCACAACGGATGTTTTTTCATTAAATAATTACTTACTTAATTCGTTCGTTAGTTCGTTCGTTTGTTCGTTCGTTCGTTTATTCATGAATTGATTTAACTACTTCGTTTATGTATTCATACATTCATCATTCATTTAAACTAGTTAATGGTGACCAGCACATACTTGCCCTTCCAGAGTTAAAACAAAAAGAAAGTAGGAGATGTACTGGTGAGCATTAAAACATATTTATAAGGTGTATTAAACATTTAATAAATCATAGGAGAGGGGTGCAATGTTGGTTTCTATGTGATGTCTGACCACCCGGGATCCGTCCGTCCGACCAACACAGTATAACTATGTCCAGTTATCTTACAATGTAAACAACTGTTATCTACGGACGTCTATTGTCCTTTCACATCAAGTAATACTCCCTGGTAATAAAGATTTGGTGGCGTCGTGGGTCATAGGCATCTACTGACGTTTATTGTTCTTGTGCCATAGGCATCTACCGACGGTTATTGTCCTTGTGCCATAGGCATCTACTGACGTTCATTGTCCTTGCACCATTGTAATAAAGAGGCCGTAGATCATAGCCAGTTGTCTAGAGCAATTGTTATCTACCGAGGTTTATTGTCCTTACACCTTAAGTAATAAGCCTATGTAATGACTATTTTGTGGTCCTGTGAGTCATAGCCAGTTGTCTAGAGCAGTTGTTATCTACCGAGGTTTATAGTCCTAGAACTTTAAACAATACCGCTATGTAATGAAGATCTTAAACTAATGTAGGTCAAGTCTCTTGATGTAGTTACGATGTCTAGCTTCATTACTGTTACTCGAGACGTATAGTACCTGGCTGAAGCTGCTGTAACATATAGCCCGAGGACACTCGACGCCTGACTGCCTCTGTGGTATCAGGGCGAGTCTGAGACCATCAGGTGACACTACGTGGATGGTATGGGTGTTCTTGCTACAGACGTAAAGACAACGGTCATTCCCGGATACCACGCCTAATGGGCCTTTCAACTGCTCATCTTGGTACACCCACTGAACAACATCATTGCTGTCTATACAAGTGAGCGTATCTTTGTCACAGTCAGTCACGTAGATCAGGTCATTCCTGGCTGTCAAGTATAAAGGCTTAAGAAACAGCGTGTTTCCTGATAAATCATGCTGGATTATCCGAATGCAGTTTCCAGTCATGTCGAGTATCTGAACATGTGCTGGCCGGTAGAACGATACTATTAACATATCCCCGCTACAGCTTAAGCCACAACATCCAGCCGGTACTCTAATACTCTCACATGGATACAGATACTCATCCGCTGTGAACATCTGAATTTTCGTAGCCCCTGGAAGCGTCACTGCCAGACGGAACTCGGGAATCATAGAGATATCATGCGGTTTCGATTCAACAGCCCTTTCGATTATAATGTTATTTGCAATGTCAACCAGTTTTAGACAGCTGTTCTCCATATCAGTCAAGATCAGTTGTGTGCTCGAGAGTTCCACCATACCACGGACAGTACAGCTACTTATGTTATTTGGTGATAGAATGCTTACTGTAGAGGATGATGTGCATGCAGTGGCTGGTAATTGCGACGTCTGAGCAAACTGTACTCCTTCTGTACCAACCGGTGTCGGTCTTACACTTAATTGGCTGAATTTATTAAGTTCCTCTTTAATAGAATGGCATGACTCGAAAGAAAAGGTGTTAAAAGACAATTCCTCGCGGAGTTTCTGCAAGCGTTGAACAGAGTCATGTACGAGTCTGCCATTTTGTTTCAAAGCAATAAACAATTGTTTATCTTCATTGCGAGTTTTCTTTTCGTTAATAAAGTCCATAATCTGTTTCACTCTGATTGAATAGTGTTGAATTTGATCGGCTAATGTCTTAAGCTTTCTTTCGTTTTCTTCCTTCAATGTGTTGGCCCCCAAAGACACTTCCAATTCAATTTCATCTAAAACATTGAGAAGGGTAGATCGAAATTGCTGAACATCTTCTAAGGTCTTTGTTAGACAATCATTGTTTATAGATAAACACTTCTCAATCGCCCGTTTGTATTCACCCCCCAATGCCTCATGTTTATCGGCTGCAATCCGGACATCTAGAAACTCTTCAGCTGATTCAGCTGTATGAGACAGATACGAAAACAGAACTACATTCGGACAGGACCTGTGACCAACAAGGAAACACAGAGAGCATCCAAACGTATTGTCGACCTTACAGTAAGCTTCAATAGGCCAATGGGGATGTACTGCACATTTCTCCATATCAGTAGAAGAAAGCATTTGCCGTGACATGGTCTATCCTTTCAGAAAATCGTGATCTTTTGTTGTGCTTTAATTACTGTACAAGTAGAAGCTTGTTTGAAAATGTAATCAGTACATATCTATCAGAAACCGCTAGCACTAGATTTAGAGTACTGGACACAGTGGTAACTGTTGTAATGGTGATCAGACTTCCATGATGACTGAAAATAATAATAATAATAATAATAATAATAATAATAATAATAATAATAATTAATAATAATAATAATAATTTCATATTGTTTTATTGAAAAAAACATGCTTCTTGAAATTAATTTAATTTATAATGCAATAGGTTTAAAGAGAAAGAAGTCTAAACTGGGAAATTATAGAACCGTCGTCATGAAAAAGAAAAAGTGACACAGAAAACGAAGAAAGGGTAAAGGTATATTCTACAGTTAAGCGATAAGCAGCAAATGATGTCGAACATACATAAAAGGAAGACGGAGATGATGATGCAGCGGAGAAGCGAAAGAAAAAGAAGAAAAAAACGAAAACCAAAGGAACAAAAAAGAAAAATGAAGAGACTGATATTAAGAATATGATAAAGAAAGAAAAAGAAGAAGAAGAAGAAAAGAACAGTAAAAAAGATTAAAAACAACAAATTATGAATATTTATTTAGACGCTGACAATTAAGGATTATTTCCATACATGTAGATCAGATGTAATGGTTGTCGTTAAGGTGGTAAGTTTACCTGTGCTGTGACATTCCTTTAACTGCTGCTTGCATTTTTGGAAAAGCCAATGACCTTTTTTTTTCGATTTTCCGATTTTCCGATTATTGAAAGTACACTGACAATCCTTTAACTGCTACCTGCATTTTTGGAAAATCCAATGACCCTTTTTTTCGATGTTCCGTTTATTGAAAGTACACTGACATTCCTTTAACTGCTGCTTGAATTTTTGGAAAATCCAATGACCTTTTTTTCGATTTTCTGATAATTGAAACTACACTAAGATCTTCTTACATGTATATCTCTTAAATATTATAAGCAAAATAGAAATGTAAGAAAATTAACTTTGTCCTATACATAAGGCTCGCTTGTCGTTATAACTGAACTATTATTACTTTCATGTAAACCCTTTCGATGCTGTTTTAGCAAACAGAGCGGCTTCATATCTATTGTGTGGAAAAATTTGAGATTTAAGAAAACAAATCTCAATGGAAACATTTAACACATTTGTTTAGAGTATTAATTTATTGCACTTATGTGTTATGTTTCCAGCGCATGAGCAGAACGTTGCGTACCGTTAAAATAATATAACCGCAATATACAATATAGGCTCTACTCACCCGAAACTAAATGGCCACTACAATCACTTTTCGGTCCATTCAGACGACATCACATCTCAACATGCACGTGCTAGATTTCGTCCTCCATACTTGAATTTGTTCACGAAATACTTTCTTTCACTCAGAATTTCTCTGTCAAGGATTTGATTAATTAACACCTGACACCTACAGGTGCGTCATGCCTTTGTTAAAACAACCTTCCCACTAAGCATGAGTCCAACGAATGAAGTAAAGTAAAAGACATGTAGCTTCTTCGAAATGCTTCACCTGTTCTTTCAGTTTCTGTTTATACCTGTGACATGTAGTATCTTGTTTCATAGTAGATTATTCAATCAGGAAATACAATCAATATAATTATGTGTATTCGCTCAGGACAGTGCACAATGTCTGAAACTTAGCAAGTGCATTGTTACCCTTACAAACGCAAATATTGCCTCAAAAGAAAGATCTGCTGTCTTGCAAAAACATTTAATGCAGTGTTTAAGATTTCCTTGTGACTGCATATCATCCAGTCCTTCCAAACAAACACTCAATCATAAAGCAAACATATTCAATTCAACGTTTTTATTGTATATATATACCTCGTTTACGTGATTTATCTTATAGTATACCCTTATTATTTACAGCTAAAACATCAACATTATAACTATCATTCCATTTGTCAGGTGGCAAAATCATATGTATTTCAATGCTTGCAAAACAACTGTTTAAAATGGATTTTAACAAGATTAAAACACCAGTTCCTATTTAAACAACTTAACATGAACAAAATAAGTAAGCATGATTAAGAAAGCATTTACTCTTATTCTTGTTAGTTTGGCCGTCAATAATCATATAGTATACAGGAGGGCACCGGGTATAACAGTGTCCCATCGAGATGCAAGATTTTCTTTAGTTCCAAACTCTAGGGGAGACTTCAATGTCAGGATAATTTGAATGTTGTATATTAAAACTATTGAATTAACCATTAACTGAAACCAAGCCTGCACTTTTATTAACAGATTTGCATATCCTGCTGATTTCCATGAGTGTTCCCTAAATGCAAAGAAAACAGGCGGTCATGTGTCCAACTCTTTGAGCCAAATTGTAAACTGTCACACAGCAAAACAAAGTATGTACGATTGGGACTCGAGCAGGCTTTAAATAAGTTTAGACGCATTTAATTTAAAAGTCATGGATCCAACTAAATGAAAACCACATCGTTTTATTTCTCATATAAAGTATTATATAGTGCATGTAGTAGACATTGATTGTGTTCAGGTCCTTGATATTCTAAATCCTATCCCTCCATCTCCCTCTCGGGGCGTCGGTGGTTCTACCTAGACATAAGTTTGGGGTCTTCCTCCACCAATAAGAAGCTGAACGTCGCCAATAGGGACTTAATAGTGTCAGTGCGATGTAAAAATTTGACAGAAAAACACAAACATCTCCCTCTTCCTTCTATTCTCTTAACACTGAGACGAGTCTTTATAATTGTGAATTATTATTATCTAAAAAAATAAGGTACATCAATCGTACACATCTGCACGTATTTATGTGAATAAAGAATTTACAACTAGACTAGATTGTTTTGGTTCATTAAGAATTCTAACTCGTTCATTATGTTCACATTATGTTTACTTCGATTCATTGAAAACTATTAGAAGGCAATGAATCATGTAAGTATATAACATATTAAAGATATTATCCGCATTCCAACTTGTCGTTTCTTAATTTTCCGTGTGTTGATGTTGTTGTTGTTGTTTTCAAAACACCTGTTTTATCTGTCAGATTTATGTATTTTTTATAATATTATATTTATTTATTTTCAAGCTAAGTCGCGAACGGCAGTTTTGACGTGACTCCCTGGGTGGTGCTGCAAAATAGATAAAGATCCTTACTCACATTGCAGAGTAAGCGGATTCTTAACTATAGATCTATCGTTAGATTGTCGAGCTCCAAGCAGCCATTAAGTGAACTAATATTTTTATTTAAAACTGTTATTGGGCACACTGGAGAAAATTTAAATAGAAAATAATGTAGAAAAGCTGCATTGAAGAATTTAACGATGTTTTAAATTGTTTAAAAACTTCAGATATTTAAAATAAGCAGGCGAAGTTACATGAGATGTTATATAAAGTATACATTGTCGAACTTCGAAATGAAGCAACTTGTACTTTATAAAATATTAATAGAGCTGTATAATACTGTTCACGAGTAAATCTGTGTACAATGATATTCTGACCTTTAGACCGGCCATGAAATGACGGGATGGACGTCGGCAGTCCTCAATGTAGATACTCATGTATTTCTTTTTCTATGATGATGTTAGTTTCAACACTATCTGTTATTTTACATTGTATGGCTAAACTATTTTAGTTTATGGCAATAAAATTTGTTTTTCTCATTTGAAATATTCGTTTATCTTCGACAAACCTTGAGATTTAACGCTGAATTTATATATTTGAACGGATTTGTCCTTGGGTTCAAACTGAATGTCCTTTTAAAACAGTCAGGTGATATCTCCATTGTATACACAGGTTGGTAAATACACAGGTAGGGTAACCGATATGTGTACTTTAATGCGAGCATGAAATGGTGAATAGCTGCGTTTGTTGAGACAGATAGGAGGTAAATAAGTCGACGATATCGGCATTTAAACAAACAGTATGCCTTGGTAGAACCACAGGAGCATAAGTAATATGTCGGGCTAAATATTAAGTATGCATCGTTCATCTTGAGGTCATAATAATGTTCTCAGTCACGTTTTACCTGCCTCATAAGGATTTTTAGACCTTTTTAGATTTCAATGTTATCTTTTATATAGTGCAAACATCCTTTTTCATAAGAAGACCGATCTTGTGAGATTTTGTTATTATTTAAACACCGCACATTTCATATTTAACCATTATAACAAATACGTAGTCATAGCACGTTGCTAAATGACACAGCTGCAGCAAAGAGAGAGAGAGAGACAGAGAGAGAGACAGACAGACAGACAGACAGACAGACAGACAGACAGACAGACAGACAGACAGACAGACAGACAGACCGACCGACAGACAGACAGACAGAGACAGAGAGACAGAGAAAGTTTTAATTTTATTTATGTTTTAACCTTTTTTTAGTTTCTAATGAAATCCCCGTTAGAAATTTCTGGCATGTTTCCAAAATACTTTGTTGATATAGATTTTATTAAAATCTCTGTCTGCACTTTAGGGGTAAGTAATTTAATGACCAAGGTAGTACTTTCTAGGCATTCATTATGTAATATTACGAAATCGAAGATTATACGTATCACTTTTACTTTTGGATTGTGCAATCCCAATCATGAATATTCGAACTTTATAAATACATTCTTCTCTATTAAAGGCGATTTCCCACAAATCGAGTTATTCATGTAACAGTTTCTTACCTCTATTCAGGGGAATATGTACTTAATCGATGCATAAACTATTAAACTTATACTTAACTTTAAATAAAAAGCTGTTTAAAATAAAAGCACGTGTGTAGATTAGCACAATATGTTCTTTTAGTCTGTTTTAATGTCCTTTCCAAATAAACTCGAACTACCTGTTTGCAATGACGAGTGGGGATTTTCGCTTCACTGTTCACACAGATCTAGGCCATCGATGAACGCTTTGCAAAACCCTTTCGAGTAACAATGACTTACTTGATTATTTGAGAAGAAAAATGTTGGTCAAAATTGTCGATACCACTTTTAATTCATTTTGATTAAGGTTGGTCTAATTCGTTCTTTCTCGTGTTCGCTTTCATTTGTGCGTTATCATGCAACTTCGGTTCCACTCATCGCGCATATCTTCTGTTATCTTCTTCAATTTTATTCCAATCTGAATATTCAAATCCACATACTTTCTGAAGATTAGACGGAAGAAACTCGATGTTCTTCTGTTCGGGTGCTGCTATTGCTACGTTCCATGTGGCGGTGGAACTGATTTTCTTGTTGAAAGCTAAATTACTTGTTTTATGGGAAGAAAGGTACTTGGTTTCAGTCGAACAAAAAGTAATTGAAAATGGAGTATAAATTGGTTTGCGTGTGAAAGCTGTGATATGTGTCACACTTTTATTATCAAGGTCTTTATAGTTTATGTCAGTTTTTAAGTAGAGGGTTAAGTTATCTACGATATAAGGGCATTGTTTTAGTATTTTAAATCTTACAGGAGGTCAGCATGGGTATTGTTTAATTATCACATTCTTAACAGTCTTAAACAAAATATTTGGGTAAATTTTCTAACTTCCTTATTAAAAAGGATGTTTGATTGTTGTCTTACAGTTTCCAGGGGTTTTGATTAATAGTTTTCTGTATGAGTCACTTGTTAGACATCTATGCTATGCAAGTTTCCGATTTTCCGTGTCCGATAAATATTGTACACACTTGGAACATATAACAGGATCCCACAAAATCATAATATACATTGAAATTGTAACTAGCACATGGCAAAGGTATAAATGTACACGTTAAAAGTCAATTAAAATGATAAAACACTGGGATGACCCAATCAAATAAAACAACAGTTGCACAAAATACAGCGTCATGAATATGTTATCTATGCAGGTCTATGATTAAATTGGTATGTAAAATAAAACATGTTTTAATTTTAAATTGATGGTAAACATCGCCCAATCGATGATGCATATCTTTAAGTAAAGGGCTAAATAAATTACATAACAGTTAAACGTTTATAGTTTAATTGTTTAGTGTGCGTGGCCTTTTTTTATATGAAGCTTCAATAAGATTTTGTGTTGTAATATTCGTTGCATCTGCATTGACTTAAAACATATAATTTTTATTTTACTTTTGTTATATTATCTTCACAAAGTGTGCACCCTCACCTTTAAGAAGTCTTTTTTTATTTAACAATTATACCTCAAGGACGCTGGATATTAAATTCATGACAAAATTTACAGCTTCCGCCTTATATAACTGAAAACATGATTATGTCTTCTTGTCTGGTTCGTATCGCTGTACGTCGTTTTACATTTATTACTTCCTGGCAACTACATTATTTGACCATATCAGATCTAAGAATATAATTATGGCAGGATATTGCTTGCAACGTGTCTCGCTATCATTTACGAATAACAATTTTGCAGTTAAAATAAACGAAGGTTGATGCTTACAAAATAAAGTACAGCTATTTTTAACTGTGAGTAATTCATACACAATTAGCTCTCTAATCTGAATACCTGGCCGCGCGTTTACACCAACCAGTAGATGGAACAGGCCGGGCTTCCTGGCAGGCTTGATCTGAATATTATTTGTATCCCAATCAATCATCAACATGGATCATTTCAGTGTGCATTTCTGGAAATCCAGATAAAATTGCCTGATTGATCATCCGTAAAAGCTATCCTGCAACTTAACCAGGCTAGAGGCCAGGAAGTTATCTCAGGTTTGTCTCTCTTGGACCGATCTATATAACGTAGTGTTGCTCATTGTGGTGCCAAATCTGCCGCTGCACACTGGTCTGCGGCATAAATAAATGCTTTGCCAAAGACAGTAATTGCCGCATAGTGGCGGTACATGTAATATTCTCAATTATCACATTGTCTCTTAGGCCGTTCCACTCCGTTTATGTCTTTAATTTAAATAAGGGCTGATAACAAGATTTATAGAAACTTATTAATTGACTTAGCGAAAAATGTCGCTTATAAACATTTGCATGTACATGTATCTATTATGCATATCTAATAAAAAGGTCAAACCAATTGGGATGGGATTGGGATTTGTCGGCATTTTTGCCGATACTGTGCAGCGACATTTCGATCATTATAATACAGGGACACTTATGAGGTGCCCAGGGACTATACCTGGTCGGTCTATTATGCTGTCCCCTCAGTCCCGAGCGTTAGGAGGGAAGCCACAACTACCAACTTTAAAGTATTTCAAACCAATTGGCCATTATTCTGTAGTTTTAAAAAATTCTTATCGCACGGTCATGTATTCTTTCTTTACAGATAAATGAACTATGTTACGAAGTGGACCCCTTTTCGGTTAAAGGCCCCATTTTCACTTATTGTTGCCGTTTTACATTCAAGTTTCCACAGAAACCCTTGATCCAAGTCTCCAATACAAGACAATATCTCACACATTCGTTTTCATTTCAGATTATTAGCTCTTTGAACTGAATTTTTTGTATCTTTGTAGTTGCTTCTGCATTGGGTTGACAGGAACAAAGAGAGCACACCAGCAGTGTTTACTTCTAAATAATCTATATGTTTCGACTCTCAGGGAAATAGTCCTAGCGCACAATTCCTGAGTGATTTCACTAGCTATATGTTGGGAAAGCTAATAGTAATGGTTAAAGTGATAGTTTTCAAAAATCATGTTGAAATTGATATATGCGATCATTATGGAAGTATTTGCACTCTTAAAAATACAGCACGTCGTTTCTTCATTGTTACCTTTACATCAACTACATGCATGCAATATGTTAGTTGAATATATGTAAGATATAATCTTTAAAAATAACACACCCGAGCACTTAACTTGTTAGTTACAAGTTGTTAATATATAAAAATGTTTTCCCCTAAATGTTGTCGTCAGTCGAACAAACCCATAGCATATATACTGTGTATTAATTACAACTGCTTTCTTAATACAAGACTTTGTAGTATCGGACTTCAGATGGCTGTTGAATATAAAATACTTTCCCGGCATTCCTCTATGTCTGTAAGGTGACCAATTAACAAATAGAGCGTATAACGCACCTTCGAAGTCGATAAGAGTTATTGTTCATATATATTGTCCGTTTAAGGTATGCTATTTATAGCTTCATTAGATCAGAGGGTGCGCAATTAGTTATCTGCTTTGATCGCTTAAATCATTGACTTTCATCGACAGAAATTGCTGAATCTATAACTTGTCTCTTTTACCGAGTTTCATTATTGTTTATTAGATTGCACAGTCTAAGCTGAAGACATGTACTCTACAAATGTCCTTTGATGTTATTTAAATAACACCCAGCGTAAGAGAGCTCGTATTACAGAAGTTGAATATTGTTTATTTGCACCATGCTGTGTTGTGTTTATTGTGTACATAAATCCTGGTTATAGCCGGGTGTGTATTATATATGCGCGGAATTGGAGACATTCCAGAGGAAAGTATTGTTTCGCATTTAAATGACATGAACAAAGCCTTGTCAATGAGTAGTTGTGCATTCAAATCTGAGATCAAGCTTAATATTACTAGTATCAAACGTTATAAGAGATGGTATCCTACAGCTCCGATATATTTTAAACACGTTTAAAAATATCTTACTTGGGACATTTTATCTGCATAAACTCAAGCTTTAGTCTCTTGTAAGTCGATTTTTAACACTGTCTCCGTACAAATCATTAAAGCAATTTCGCTCTAAATGTTAACGCTGTCCAAAGCTGGAAATTACCACGATATGGACTTCCGCCATAGATAAAATAGAAATAGACATCAAACCGGATTACCTAAATGATCATACAACATGATCTCATAAGTTAGTGGTCACGTGGATTTCTTAGTTTTAAAATACATATCTGTGCAGCGTGGCTCAAATACGAAATACATGTTGGTAATGACAGTTTTCACATAAATTGAGGACACCCAAGAAGGACAATTCGAGGAATCTTTTGACATATTAAACGTGTGTATTTGTTTGAGAAAATTATATTGTCTAAACTGTCGAATACAACCTCTTATGTTATGAAGTGCACGTTTATGGTTGCTTGTTGCACGACATACATGTAGTAAATGAACAAACTACAAACCTTCTTTGTTCAGAAAAGATGGGCTTTGCTTATCTTTACCTTGATGATGTTTACGAGTACCTGTCATATAATGCAATCGATGGGTTTGCGCTAAAAGTCTTCAGAATAAGGCAAGAAATTGAAAAGAATATGTATGTCTACATAAATGGTGTAATGAACATTGCAACCTAATCAATTTTGGACATAACAGGTTTCTATAGAATGTATAATTTTCCATTATAGAATTGCAGTATCTGGTTATGTCCTTGGAGTTTTATTTTGTTTAAAAAGAAAATTATTTGAAAGGCTACTCTTCAACAAATTCTTACGATTGAGAGAGAAGGGGAAGTGTGGTCACTTAAATATTCATTCAACCATGATAATTTAAGCATTCCTGAACAATGCCTTTAACCTATCTTTCTTGTGCAAAATAATCTATATGTTGTCTTACCTCATACGGTAGAGAGCCTGGTTTCCTATCCGTAGAGCGCCAGCTTCAAGTTTGAACTGGAAACTCCGAGTTTAAACCTGGACCGCGGCAGACCAAACTCATGCAAGGTTGTAGTTGCATAGCTCCTTTGCCGAAGCATAAGCAAATATAAAGGTTTTTCCAAGCTTGGTTGAGGGCGGTATCATGTAACGGGTACACAGTATGTTATGCTTCGAATAAAAACTGTAAATATACGATACATTACTAACGATAATTGAACACAATTTAACTGCTAAACAAAGAGGGGATATGTACATGTAAACACATTTATCAGAACTGGTTTTGCTGTTACTTATTTTTGAAACTTATTGAAAATTTTATCGCCCTTAGTCATCCCATGTTCAAGTGAGCATTGTTCGTAGTGCGAGACCAATCACGGCTTATCAGTAGACCAGTTTCGCCCATGCAAAATTTATATGAGCCTGCGGTCTTTATACAGCCATAATAAGGCGCGATAACTCGCATTTCTGATGCAATCTGTCATATTGAGCGTGTAAGTAGATCAACATGACATGCAAAAAGCTGAGTTATGTGAGCTGCAATGAGCGAAACGCTTGATTCATATGTAAGAGCACGAGGTGATTGTAGATTAAATGTGAAATATGGCAGCAAACATTGCACTGGCTTGGAAATCATTTTAAACAGCATTATGGAAGTAACAGTCCAGATATGCACATAGATCTGAATAGATCTGACGCGTGGAAAGACGGCAACATGTCTGTAATCCCCCATGTAATTCCACATGTCTTGTTAAACTCGGCTTATAAATTCCGAAAGCTCGCCCATTACATATATGTGCCGTTTTCTTTCTGCAATTTCCATCAAAATAGTTTTATCCTCTTATACTCGCAGTCAACTTCCAAAGAATTTTTCTTCATTCTCTCTTGTTCGTTTATGTTTTTCTCTTTGAGCACATGCTGCAACATTCTCCGCATATGTTGATAAATTATCAAAATTCACCAGTCTTGACATATTACATCAGGTGAAAAAACAAGTGGTAAAATGATTTGCCGTCTGTCTGCCAACATACACATGCACACATGACACAATATTATACCGAGTCTGGGAATTGATTCTGATTTATCCAGCATATTTCTCCTGAAACATTTTATGAACACATACGTGGTGACTTGTGCTATGCTAAAAGTGGGGGTTTAATATTTGGACTTATATCACACCGTTTCTGCACAGGAGCTCAAAGGGATGTTTCTATATATTTATTCTGGAAATACATTCGATATTTTTACATTCCAGACATTTATAGTTGCTTCTGCAATTTTGCTCTGTTGGTGCTTTTAGCAGGCCTGGATCTATTTTCTACCAAAAGAAAGGAAATTGCTTAAAGCCCATCTTAAACCGTTGAATTAAGTTATATCAACCGCCTGAAAAGATACATTGCCACATTATTGCAAACCGGTACCTGATCCTTTATAGTGCCTATCGTGACTTAAAGATGTTATCCGACAGTTTGGACCAAAAATATTTTCACTAAAAATCATAATAAACCATTGTTACTTAAATAGATCTCGCAAAATGTTGTTTATTGATGTCCTACACATGTCTGACGAGTGAACCATAACGCCGCAATCGTCTTTTCAAAAATGCATTTCCTATCTGAGCCACGCTACACAGTTAGCTTTTTTTAAACCAAGAAAACCACGTGACCGCATGTATGATTTTTCTGCAGAAATAATGACAAATACCCCAAACAAAGGATATATATTGTTACATTTAGTAGATATAAGCAAACTGACGGATATCACCTTTAACGGAAGATGAGTAAACCGCATGTCTTCTTAAGTTTACACAATGAGCTCTGCTAGTCAGTTTGATCTGCATTGGCGTTTACATCGGATTTTATTTACTTAATTTTATTTCTGCATTGATAACATGCATGGAAGCGGACTAATTTCCATAAGAAGAATATATTATCTCTATGCGTGTTTCCAAAAGAAGAGTATATTGACTCTATGCGTGTTTCTAGAAGAAGAATATATTGACTCTTTGCGTGTTTCTAGAAGAAGAATATATTGACTCTATGCGTGTTTCCAGAAGAAGAATATATTGACTCTCTGCGTGTTTCTAGAAGAAAAATATATTGACTCTATGCGTGTTTCTTTCCAGAAGAATATATTGACTCTATGTGTGTTTTAGAAGAAGAATATATTGACTCTATGCGTGTTTCTAGAAGAAGAATATATTGACTCTATGCGTGTTTCCTGAAGAAGAATATATTGACTCTATGCGTGTTTCTTTCTAGAAGAATATATTGACTCTATGCGTGTTTCTTTCTAGAAGAATATATTGACTCTATGCGTGTTTCCAGAAGAAGAATATATTGACTCTATGCGTGTTTCGTTTTAGATTGTTGATTTATTTGTTCTGTGTTGGTGTTTGAATCTTAATATTCTTTGCTCTGACATTTACTCCCGATGCAGTCAGGTGCTTTCTGCATCTTTCTTTTTCTTTGACTTTGTTTCATTTGCCCATTATGTTCTTTAATTTAATTTCAAATAACCTCTACAATTGCATGTGTTTAATGTCCCATTGTCAAATAGCGCTGTGGATAATTATCTTCGCGAAAAGTTCACGCTATTTATATCTCGTCTATTAAATTACACAATTCTTCTTATAAATTATTTCTTCGATATGTAATTTTTGTAATAAGCTTTTCTAATAAAATTTATACTGCACCCTCATCCGAATATACAATGGACATTACTGTTTCAAATGATGCCATCACTTTATATCATATTGCGTCATTTCTATACTCTAATTATGCGTCACCTCTTAGACCGTTTTTTGTTTCAAATTGATCCGAATTCTATACATTGTTAGTCATGGAAAGCGCGCTGCCAAAGCTTGGTAATCCTGGCGTAACCACCCAATTCGATCCTTTTGCCGACTGCTCTCTCCGGGGCGGTAACGGTCGTTTTTTTTTTCTATTTGTGTAATGTCAGTGTTTTTGTCATGTTTACAGTTAACCTGCATGTTTGCGTCTTTGTCTTGTGCTTCGTGCCGTTCATATTAATATACAGGTGTAATGTTCAGATATTTTCTTATAATTCTTACAAATATTGGTAGATCTTTATACATTATATATCATACTAAATCATAGGAAGAAAGCTTGGGCTCATGGATATAAATCTTTTAAAATAATTCAGAAACCGAACTCAGGCTTTGATTGATTATTTATGTAAACAATGTGAGGGCTGACCAATCAGATGCTTAAAAACGTTCGCAGACTTATGTGATCATAAATGTGTTGCTACATTTTACACTCATTTTTTTCCGAGAAATTATTTAAAACCATCAGTCGTTTATTGGCTGTTCCTTCAGGAAACAATTGCATGTTTGTTGGTATAAATAAAGCAAAAATGCATTTTTCTGATTATTCCTCTTTATCTGGTTATTCAATGGGTCTATTTCTAAATACAAGACGTAGTTATACCTGGCTTCAGATTGTGTTGTTGAATATAAAATGCATTCCCTGGCATTCAAGATGTCAATAAAGCAGATAATTAACAAATATTATGAATTGAAGTTTTGCATCATGCTGCGTTCATATCCTTTTCATTATTCCTAAGTTAATTCAGCATGGTCATAGCGCTACAGGAATAAGACATGCATGGAATGGAAGACAACTTTGATAAATCATTTAACAGACCGATGCGACAAACATAGACTGTGGCGACACTATTAAAGTCCCTTATGTATTGGCCAACTTGGAGTATTTGTGTTTTTGCATTGTAAAATGGTTCCGTTGGTAAATAAAAAAATGCTATTATATTTTAAGTAAACGGAATGCACGTGTCTAATGTGCATACAGGCATTACCATTTTTGTGTATAGCGCTTTATTGTCATCAAAGTTTTAAAATAATGTATGCCTCTAATCCTTTGGCCGCATCCACAGACTTGCTGACGCGCTGCTGATGGTTCATTTACGTTGATTGTTATTACAGATTTAGCGCTCGTTTGTCAACTATTTAGAAATTACTCTTGCAGTACTTTGTTTAACAATTTTGGCAACGGCTGCTATGATGTGAGATGTATGCACGGTTGCTGGATTTCTAATTGGTATTTTGGGGAGTCCGTGGCTGAGTGATAGGGTGGCCGACTTGTAACTTCTCGGACCGCCCGCCTCTTACCGAGTGCGGTCAAGTGGTGCACCGGTGGCTCTACCAGACATATGTCTGGGTTCTTCCTCAACTAAAATAGCTGGACATTGCTATATTGACCATTACAGTGTCACTGCGACATAATGCTAAAATCTAAAAAAAACAACTATGCGTAATGATAGCTTTAAATGTGACATCACACAGTTTGCCTTTACATAGATAGATAACATACTCTTATTTTGGGAGAATTTGTGTTTAATTTCTGCATATACTAATGCTTGTGTGTACATAACTAAAATAATGAACTCTACCTCACTTTTTAGATAGTAAAATATTATTTCGACACATCTGATGACATGACTGTGTGAGAAGTTGAATATACATGTAAATATACATGTAAATAAATCTATTCTCTTTGTCTTACTTGTCTGTTTCTCGATTCGTATTGCATGAAAAGCAAAGAAAAGCAATCCTGTAGAAATTCTACATATTGTCTTTACCAATTTTTTTACTGGACCTAGTAGCACAATCTACTGACTAAGCGTCTGCTCTAGGTACGGAAGGTCCCGAGTACGATCCCGGGCAGCGACATACCAAAGTCGTTAAAATGGTAGTGGTATAGCGTCATTGCTAACGCTAAAGCTAAAATAAGGATAGTTCCACAACTTGCTGGCCCGGTGTCAGGATAATGTGACTGAGTGTCGTACCAAATGTTCTCAGCATGCTATCCATAGTGAAGGTGGCGCTGTATCTGCATCAAGTGGACACCGTCTCCAAATTAATGAAATATTGCTGAAGAGACGATAAACCCGATAAACAAAATAGACTGTACAAATCTAGAAACCTTAGAAGATATACATTTCCCACCATAATTTAGCGCAGTTGGACTGCTAAACAAAGTCTTCAGTGATATAATTTATATTATCTAAATAATATCCATGTAACCTCATATTTTTATAACCTTTACCTCCCTTTATCCTAAAATGCACAATGTTAAAACCATTAGCAGAGTGCATACAAACGTCTTGCAAACCTAACCAAGGCTTATCAGTAAGCGATAGTCGAGCAGACGAAGTGAACATGGACAGACGGCCTTTAGACATTTATGATTAATTTGTGATAACACAAACTTACGATTCAATCTGTCATATTGAGCGCGTAATTTTGCCTGCATGCCATGCAAAACCTCACTGGGTTATGATTGTGGAAATAGGCGGATTGTTGTCTGAGATGTAGAGTTAAAATAGAGTGGCAGAAATATGCATGGTCTTATCAGATTCAAAGATTTGTAAGCAAATACTTTACAGGATTGGGAAAATGTTTACATAGATGTAACAGGGGTGATACATGTACATGTAGTAGCAAGTCATAGCAGCAGAATCTATAGCCGGCGCAATTGCAGATTCAGAAGCAGTGATAAAATGCAATGGCAGCAGCACTATCAGCAGAAAAAGAAGTAGCAGCAACATTAAAATAAAAACTGTTTATAAGCAAACAAACTTAAATCATTGGTTATTAAAACTTAGCATTAACTTTAAAACTGCAAATGATTAAACTTACTTGTGGAAATATTTTGACGAATATTCTATGAATTCTTATTTATTACGTGTTTCTGTACCTATAAATCACGTTTTGTATTCTGATTTAAAAAATAAAATAGGATAACTTTGTCTTGATCAAAATATTTCTCTTATCTTACATCATCAAATATCAGATAGAGTTGGGATCTGTATGTTTTACTTTTTTTACGATAGCTCGCGGCACAGACACAATCAAGTGCACTTCCCTCGCAGAGCTTTGATGATAAGGGTGCTGTGATACACAACCGACGAGAGGCATATGTTATGGGTTAATGAATAAATGAATGAATGAATGAATGAACGATTGTAAGCTGGAATGTCTTTGTACACACTCTCGACGACGTATGTTTGCATCCTCCTACGCATAGTCATCGTTAATAAGTCTAACATATACCCCTTCTACATGCTTAGAGACGCGAAAGTAAAAATTCTAAACGTAACAAAAAATAAAGAAGTATATTATTTTGGAATAGCCATGTCGATTGTACATACGGGGGTAACTTTGATAAGTCAGCAATGTAACAGACTTATTTTCTGTATGATTAGCACACAAAACAATAACACTGTATATTTGAAACAATCACCTTAGATAAACCAATGAATAAACAGACTTCATTTAATTTTATAAGGTTTAAATAATTCAAATTTACCCTACTTGTACTTCGAAATCTTAGCATGCATTGTTAAAAAATTATTTTAAAATTTATGACCTACATTAATCATGACTTCGTGTAGTCCAGGCCTGTGACAGAGGTAAATGCAATGAACTGACTAAGAGAGTGGCATTAAGACTTTGTGCAAACTTTCAATACCAAAAGGAAATGCTCATATCCTTGGCATGTTCCTGTTGGATCCTTCAACACGTTATGAGTTATGGCCCTTGATTAGTTGTGCCATATGTATATAGAGTAACATTCATTTTCGGGGTACTTCTCGGCAACGGCTTACTAGATTTCAAGGGAACTATCAATACCAAAGGAGAAATACATATCATTGGGATGTTAAGGTCTATTTAATACAGAGTTATAGCACCTGATTCGCTATCTCTCGGCAACTACTGAAGAATTCTTACAACTGTAATGTATACAACGTTGATACACAATAGCCTGTGATTTATTCCTGAAATGGTGCTGAATCATAGTGTTTCCATTGAACTGACCAACCCACATGTCCTACTTACTACACATATCATCAATTTTTTGTGGTTGCACATTTTTCTTTCATCAAGATGATAAATTTATTACTGATATCTTCCCAACTTCTTTATGTGCAAATTCTGACTTTACTATTCCTACAAATAAGCACCGATCGGCGGGGGGATATACTGTCTATAACATAGTCACAGAGTCTAATTATAATAACATTTAACATGCACTGCTACGAAATCTCTGAGGACTTTTTAAAGCATAGCAATGTGTTTGTACGATGTAGAAGCCGGATAGTACGTACAGAGAGCAGCTCTGTTATAACAGACCTTACAAAATGTTCAACCACAGAAAAAAGACGTAAAATGCACTACATGCCAAGTACAATTTCTTCGCCATTTTCTGCATGAACTTAGTCATACATGATAATATAAGACCACACATATGTAACTGATATATTTTAACAAAACGAATATTACTTAGTAGCAGAAACCTAAGGAAATGTTTTAAGGCCCCCAGGATAAGATTCATTCAACAAATTGTGTTTTCTTTACAAATTATTACTCACCTTTTGAATTACACTCAAATTTTACATGTAACAACAGATTGTTAGGATGAGCATAAAGATAACGACTGTTGCTCTTGTAAATAGTAGTATCCGACAGTTTGGTCCAAATGTGTTTTTTCTCAAATAACGTTTTTTCTCAAATAACCAAATAAGTCATCGGTACCTGAAAAGGTCTTGCAAAATGCTCTTCATTGACGCCAAAGATCTGTGTGAACAGTTAAGGATACATTCCCACTCGTCATTGCAAACAGGTGTTTCCTATTCGAGCCACTCTGCAGAGATAGCTATTTTTAAATTGAGAAAACCACGTAACCATTTACTTTTATACAGTCATCCGGGTAATCCGCTCTGACGTCGATATCTGTTTTTAGCAGAGACCTATATCGCGTTTTTATACACTTAGAAAGACTGTTATTTAGAGTATTTTTGCGATGAGTACAGTCTAACAATAAAGTTAGTATTCAAAATCGTGTGTTTCTCGGCTAAATGATGTGTTTATGCAAAAGGTATGTTCGGATTCCCCAAAGCAGTGGTTAGCAATTGGTACGTGTATTTAATAATGGGAAACTGTTGGATATCACTTTTAAGTAGACAGATTAATCAATCTTATACAAGTGATTCAGCTAAATTCTTATTGAAAAAAATGCATCTCATCTTGCTTTGAATGTCAAGAGTTTCTGTGAGTTCCATCGTTTACATCAGCAATAATCCTAGGTAAATAATCCTATATCATCGGGGTCCATGTTATAAGTTGGCAGCCACATTGCTTCCCAGAAATCACTTGTTGTTTAATTTGTATTTGTATGTAAAATAAGACATTTTACGACAAATTCCTTGTATATTGTCTGAGCAGACGAGCAACCTTGGCAGGGTAGCTATTTTTCTTTATTCTT
This sequence comes from Sinonovacula constricta, assembly GCA_007844125.1. Classification (NCBI taxonomy): domain Eukaryota; kingdom Metazoa; phylum Mollusca; class Bivalvia; order Cardiida; family Solecurtidae; genus Sinonovacula; species Sinonovacula constricta. The sequence continues at coordinate 21,136,767 of CM017556.1, read as the reverse complement.
ATGTGTACTCTGCGGTCAGTTTAAATTACCCTGCTATAGGAGATTTGCAATTTTAGGAAAATAATGATTTTCTTGTAGGAAATGTGTTTAAAAGTTTGTATTACTTGTCAGTATGTGTTTAATTCAATATTTAAGAAAATTTCCAACAGTGTGCTATGTTTTCACACACGACTTTCTTGTGCACTTTATTCTGGGCAAGATTTTCTGGCGCATGCACAAGATTTTCTGTGGTACTTGAATTCATACAAATAGCTGGTAGGGTCCTTTGATGGGGACTATTCACTTTGTAGACGTTAGTTTAGTTCGATCGTATTTATTTCGTTTTTGTTAAATATTTATTTCCATTTAATTCAAAGGATAAGTGATAAGTAAAGTCAGTTCATAAATATTTTTAAAAAGTGAGAAATACATAGTTTACTTATTATTTAATATATTTTTGATGTTTTTAGAGGTTATCACATAACCTACCGCGCGAGTTATTGCAGTGTGACGTCAGTAAGTATGTGTAGTGTATATGCCATTTCCTGATCACTTTGTTGTCGCCGTTTTATGCATTCTGTTGGAAATTTTCATTTTAATTAATATACAAAATACATTTTAGTCATGTTATAAAGAAATCTGTTCACTTTTTTATGGAAAATGGTCGAGTAACGAGTGGAACTATTTTTTGTGCGGATTCTCCAAAACCGAATTACACATGTCATGGCCGACTATTTATATTTTTTTAAAAAAAAGGTTGCATTGTGAATAAAAAAAAAACAGCTGATATTTTGGTTATGTGATAAATAGAGCCTCGTTTCGTATCATTTCATTCAATTTGTTTAATATTTTCAGTATGGAATGAACACTCACATCAGACCCTCTATGAATTCTACATTTAGACAAATGGTTTTAACTAAAAAGGTTAGTTAAACTCTTGCAGGTGTTCATGTAAAGTGAATTTATATCAGATATTTGTTATTGCGCGATTATAAACGGTGGATTTTAAATGTAAACGTAGACTTCTATTAGCGTTTATTAATTCGATTCCTAGTCATGAAATATCATGTCACTCATTGAATTTGTATACAGAAGAGATTTTTGCTCAATTGTTTACTGATTAAAAAATAAACTATTTAGTTGCACTTATATATCGTTGGTCATTATTTAATATTCCGTTTAAATTAAGCAGAAGTCCAGATCTTAATACAACATCACCCTGCTACCGTAACTGTATACTTGTATGATCAAGTAAAAAGCAAATACAGCACCAAATAAGACAAGAAGCAACTTAACATATCAACAAGTCGGCAAAATACATAAGTAATATTATCGACAATTCAAGCATCGGCAATATAAGCTCATTGTCCATTAGCAACGGCGTATGCATTTTATCAAGATTTATATCTCAATTCATACTATAAAATTTCATAATTTTAACAAATAATGAGATAAGCTGGCAAACAAAGATATAGCAAATTTAACTACGTTACAATACAAGATCAAAGATCGGGGCTACTGTGCGATATATACATGTTCATGGAAAACACAACCGTGCTACCTAGACCCATAGGGATGTATATCCTGAGAGAAATCAACATAATAAACAGCCTTTGGATCTTATGCAACATTTATGATGGCCCATGTAACTATAGAATGGCGGTCATATAGTTTAACCAGACTCCTAAAGCCACTGTATTGATTAGCTGATTCTGTTAGACAATTGGACGTCCTATCTATCGCTATTAACGAAATGCCAGCTACGAGATGTGACAACCATATCTATTGTATATGGCGGTTTCCTAATAGCGCTGATGTTGCACAAAACGTCTGCTGTTATATTCTTCTGATCTTAGCATCGCAATCAAGGTGTAAAGACATATTTAACCTAGTTCTACTGAACAGCAGCAGCAGAAGTCACAACAATAACAATAACAAAACCAACAGCAACTTATTATTAAACTTATTATTATTGTTGTTGTCATTGTCATATTATTATAATATTTTAACCTTATCCACTGGGTATTTTAAAAAAGACAAAGGTCACGAATTGAATAATTCGATTGACATGTATTATTTGCTTTTTCATATTTGTCCACTTATTATTATTTACGAAATAAAAAAGAAGAAGTCAGTCAACTGGAGGGAGTTTCCAGTGGCTAGTCTGCCTCTGGATAAGTCCTGATCCCTCGCCCGGGCCTGATTGCTTGGAAATCATGTCACGTGGCCGTCTGTTTCTTCTTTTAGAGAGGAACTGGTCGAGTGCGTCCTCTTCTTCATCAATGTGATCATTCTGAAATATAAAGTAAAAGCTACGTACTGGCAATTTAAAATAATTCGTTAAACTGCGTGAACATAAAAATGAGACACAATATCACGCACTACTGCTTGAAAAATATAACATTATATTATCTTTTGGAGAGGAACTGGCCGAGTGCATCTTTTTCAGTAAGTAAATCTCATTTTGGAAACATATGCTAAACTTGAAACAAAATAAATGAGATTTTTTTAAAGAAGACGATTGCAATACCAAGCAATCGTGTTTTGTTTTTTTTTAATTTACGGTTAGTTATGTCTGTTTTGAGTTGGGAACTGTTGAGGAATTCTGTCAATTTACATGTATTACTATCGTTGATTTAAAGCTTTGTTCGAAATTCAACTACAGTGTGAAATTATTTTTTAAAATGGAAACCTACCATATGGTCGGTGCACTTAGAAAATCGCCTGTTGCCATGGGATACATAGGTCGTCTGTTGACTAGAGTCGCCATGCGGTCCACGTATCCGTCTGGCCCGTCTGTCTGCTTCCTCATTCTCTAGGTTCTTCATGTGTCTGCTCCATCCGATATCCCGGATACTCCCGCTCCTCTCTCCCTCCGGGATCGGATCCTTTCTCCGCAAGAGAACGCACTCATCATCCCTGATTCGGTCGATGGCCTTGACCATAGGAAAGGTTCTGAACATCACCATGATATCAATGGCCTCACGGGTTTCTGGATTAACGTCCTCCAGACCACTTGCTAAAAGGCTGGCCTCCACGGGATCTTCTTGGATTTCGTCTTCAAACATACACACGCCGTAGGATCGCAATGATCGGTCGGCATCTACGAGGTCATCATCAAGGTCATGCGTGTCTTTAAAGTCACCGCGGGTGTTGTCATCGGAAGAGATTTCCTCGTCTTCATCATAAGGCCTGTCCAAAATTGGAGCAACTGGTTCATTCTTGTTTTCATAAAGTTTCTTTTCTTCGATAACATCTCTGTAGTCGTGCGGTCGTGAAGCGGGTTGTTCCACTACCCCGCTGCCAAGTAACTGTATGTGTCCAATGGCATCAACTAAATCATATTTCTCGGCCCTTTCGATGACGTACTCTTTGTCAGAAACAGATTTACTTGACTCAGAATTAGGCTCCGTGAGCAGATCTTCAGATCTTTCGACTGATTTCTTAGCAAAATTAGCATCAAACTCGCCATCGAAATTCTCTATGTTGTTGTTATCGATTGACGCATTAGTTCCGCCTTCACTGACGTCAGTAATCTTCTTGCGCCTTTTAACTTTCGACATAATCCAATCTGAGATACCTCTTCTGCTGGGAATACAATTTACGTTCCCCATTTTCAGAGCGTGACTTACGTTAAGCGTTCATTATCTTTTGTGTGTGGTTGTTAAGCAACAACGTCAATGACGTTATGTGATGACGTCTCAATTACGACGTCAAGAGGGTTTTTTTCCGGAACGCATAAATTTCGTTATTTGTAAATCGTAGTGTTTTTTATAAATCTATGGACGTTAATATGCGTTGACTTAAAATGGGTTTTATCTAAATATCATGCAATTCATTTAACATGTTATAGCTGTGGTCTATTAGGTTTGTTACGAGTGAATTTGAGGTATTTCAAGATACCACATGTTAGTGAAAATACGACAGCTAGCTAAATTTTCAAGAAACAGAATTGTTTAAAACAGGGCGAGTGTTTTCAAATGATGTATAACAACTGCCGTCAATTCATTCTCATAACTATGTTGTAGGCTTTCTTACGGAGTTTTAGACGTCAATGATGTAAGTGAAGTGTGAAGTTACCTCAACAATATGCTACAGATGTTTGTGATTGGCAGAACACGCAGCAAGATATGGACTTAGTCTTACTACCTTGCATCATTTATAAGAGACATTTATGTATTTTCCTCGTCTGTAAAAGATTCGACTTACTTACACTAACATTAGTGTTGGGATTAATGTTCGACGTCATTATTATAAATAGAAAGACTCCAATCCACTAACCATGCTCTAGTTTGATATTACTTAAACACTTATCAAATTATCTTTCCTAAAACCCAGTTGAATGTATTCCGGCAGTAGAAGTTTTGCGATTTTAAATTTAAATAGCATAAACAGTTTAAAATGTTCGATGTGCTTCTTGGTTTCTTTCTGTTTTGTTTTGTTTTTATATCAAAGAATATAGTGTACATGTACAAACACAGGCCATGGACCCAATGTGTCACAGGTAAAAAAATAAATAACAACAAAATATCAACAATTATTTGATTCAGAATGGTTGTATCATTATTATTACTATTATTATTATTATTATTATTATTATTATTATTATTGTTACTATTATTATTATTATTATTATTATTATTACTATTACTACAACTACTACTACTACTATTACTACTACTACTACTACTACCACTACAACTACTACCACTACTATTTCTACTACTACTACTACTTCTACTACTACTACCACTACTACTACTACTACTACTACAACTACTACTACTACTACTACTACTACTACTTCTACTACTACTACTACTACTACTACTACTACTACTACTTCTACTACTTCTACTACTACTACTACTACTACTTTTACTACTTCTACTACTACTACTACTACTACTACTACTACTACTACTACTTCTACTACTTCTACTACTACTACAACTACTACTACTACTACTACTACTACTACTACTTCTACTACTACTACCACTACTACTACTACTACTACAACTACTACTACTACTACTACTACTACTACTACTACTACTACTACTACTACTACTACTACTACTACTACTACTACTACTACTACTTCTACTACTTCTACTACTACTTCTACTACGACTACTACATCTACTACTACTACTACTTCTACTACTTCTACTACTACTTCTACTACGACTACTACATCTACTACCGCTACTATTTCTACTACGACTACTACTACTACTACTACTACTACTACTACTACTACTACCACTACCACTAATTTACTGTGGTTTAACACGATTGTAATGTACGAAATAGGTCGTAGAGGGAGATAATGTATGTCATATTAAAGTCTTGGTTTAATATAAGTTACGTCCCTTGCAGCGTAAACACTCTTGTCTGGAAAGTTTGACAATGACTCCTGTTCATACCTAATTCGAACCCCAAGTCGTTAATCATTCCAATAATTATGAGAAAATAGCGAACTGATATTCTACAAATGGTAGTACTCGGATATAATCCAACTTTTAAGAACAAAACAAAGTTAAGGTGACAAACTATATTTTAACTAAATATCATCACATATTGTTGAATATTCGGTCCTTCGGTCTATACCACTGGAAATTTACATAGGCTTCGCTTTTTAACATTCATGTACATTCAATAAAAACATTATTTCTTTTGATCAAGGCCGAATACCCAACATTTAAGAAAGTGTGATTTTGTTTAATTAAATGGATGTAGTTCCCTTAAGTAACAACTGTCAATAATTTTGAAGTTGAAGATTTTCTCTAGATGTTGTGAATGCCAATCACTGCTTAAAGTTGCCTTTAACAATGTTGTAGAGTATAAAGGATGGAGCCGTTCTCGATTAATTGGTAGCAACACAGTAAACTCTGACCACTGATTGGCCTAGATATAAAATCGTGCTTACACAAAAATGGAATGTATTGCCAAATGCTTAACATGCCCCATTTAAACATTAACATTTAGAAAATTGGATACATTAGAAAAGGGGTCTCTTTATTTCATATAATATTGCTTATCCTATATAAGCGCTTTATGGTGAACTGGCGTACATCAGAAGTTCATTAATTTCTGCTTTTCATTGAACATAACGATAAAAGTTATCAGTATTTGTGGTACTGAGTTTTTTGCAAATTCTTGTTTTTTCTCTGATATATTACAAATGTTTGCGAGCAAGGTATACAGGTAAGTATGCATGTTAGATTTTCTATTCTTATATTAAATAATTTATTATTTAATTACGCACAAGTCTGATGAAACTTGCTTTTAAATTATAAATCTCAAAGTTTTGCTTATTTAAGTTATCTAATTTTAACAAAGTTTATCGTAAATTCGGGAAAAAAAAAACACTTTATATTATTATTAAAATCTAGAATGTGTTTATGAAGTTTAGCGCACACTTCAGCTTGTGACATGCTGGTTATGAAACTTGCTTTACCATCTGTACCTTCTACTCTATGTTAAGTCTCGCATGACTCCGGCACCATTTGCATCGACCTTATAACCGCCATAACCTCAATATTATGTTATTGATGTTTATTTGATTATTTTCTCCGCCATGCATTTAATGGATATTTGTCATGAACACCGGAAAACAACTACACCAAGCACCAATGATTGCAATGCCATGTTGTTGAACTTTAAGTAGCAAGCATTACTATAAAGTTTAATGATGGTATCAATTGTGATTGTTTATTTTAATTTTTCGGGCTTTGAGTTGATCGTACATTTGAGTGAATCTAGGATAATGATTTGTGTGTTCTTGGAAACAACATTTATGAACTTTAACGAAATATTTGAATAGTCTAGTGACAGAAAAAAAGTTTTTAAGCTTTATGTTATCTTGTTTTGGTTTTTTAAACTCTTTTTGCCATTAGTCTGTGGTCTTGTGTACTGATCAAACAAAAAATGAGAACAAACAACAACAACAACAAAACCAGGCGACTTTTGAGTATACGCACTATTCCTAGGCGTGCTCCGGTGGCATGTACCACTCCCCACGCCCTACTTCACAGATTTTCAGATTTTTGTAGATGCATTATGTAGAGTACTCTCACTGTCTTAGTACAGAGAAATATCTTAAAGCAATAACAGACTGAAATACGTCAAGTAGGAGTGCAGAAGAATTTGTAGAATTTGAAAAAAAGCTTAGATTACACGGATTTTAAAAATGATGTTACTTACTGGTAGTGCCTAACACGGGTTAGGTGGCGATTTTTATTCGCTTTATGATGTTTTCATTTTTTTTTTCAATTTTTTGGAAGTAACAATACGCACGTGCGTAAGTGCGTAAGCTCAGGCACGCACCAGTAGGTCAGGCAATCGCCAGATAATTGCTGTGTCCCCTTGGCAATAATTTCGGGTGATTAATTTCTCTCAAAGGTATTTCTCCGCCGAATTTATTAATCGACTGAACTTATGCATTATACGATATTATGTATTTGGGTGTAATAAGATATAAATACGTTATGTGTGTGAAAAAAAATGTTATTGTACTTTTGTCTTACAGAACAGATCTACATTTGCTAGAATTTTATAATTCTAGAATTTTATATTAGCACATATTTTGCAACGTGGTCCTGTGTAGCTTAAACTTTAAGCACTTTGATTTATACAAATAAGATTAACAGAGCACGAGAGAGAAAAAAGAAAAATCAAGTTAAGGAGAGTAGGGGGGGGGGGGGGGCACACCACACAGGTGCGCTTGCTTATTTCACCCGTCTAATGTTAACACAGTTGTGGAGTTTGTTCTGTGTCATAAATATAGATTGTCATATTAAACCGGGATAGTAATATGTTGAAGTTGTCGGAGTTTAAATGTGACGAACGCATAAAGAAGGTCCACACGTGTGAGAGGTTCCAAAATAATTAAGATGTGGCATTCTCAAAACACGGAAATGATGATAACTTTGTGTTTATTATTGTTAGAATTTGTCCAATAATATGTCACATAGAAACCTTGTAATTTATCCTACTATCATTTTCTTGATTGACTGAATTTAGTCACGTGATACAGGTGTACAGTTTTAGCGCTTATAGAATGTGTTTTCATGTTGTACCGATATTGCTATACCCTTGGTTCCTAAAATTCCATAACCCTTTTCAGAGAGTCAATCTAAAAATAAAAGATTGCATAGGCAAAATAAATATACCTTCACATCTTGCTTAAGCGTGATTGAAAATACCTGTGTAGAGAAAGCTGGTTACACTTAAATAATTAGAATAACTATTTAAATGCTGATCCTTTATCCCTCCTCTTGCTTAAATCTTTTCAAATCTGACCAACATGGTCGGACCTCGTATGGCAGCTGCTAAAACGTCAGGTACACTTTCAGGTATGGAGGTCACCGGATTCGAACCCGTCCGCGACAAACCAAAGTCGTAAAAAAGCTGGTAGTATAGCACCCTAGCTAAGGCTCAAGCAAATATAAGGGTAGTTTTACAGCTGGTTGTCAGGATAATGTGAATGGGTGTGGTATCATGCCAGGTATTCACGACATGCTGTACACAGTAAAAGCAGCACTATAAAGGTATTCACGGCATGCTATACACAGTAAAGGCAGCACTATATCCACCGTATCCAGATAACTGATATACTGTTGGTGGGACGATAAACCCGATAAACAAACACACGGACCAAATTGCAGATCTTGTGCGCATGGTGAGGTCTAGCAGATTTACGCCAAGATCGTAATAAATTCTGATTCACCCATATTGACATCCGGAATCAAGTGTCTTTCGAAAATACCATAAGCTTTCAAAATTAATATTATTTATTGGTCCTGTAAACTTATCACTAAAAAGTAAAAACTAATCCGCGAATTAATTCTATTTATGAATAGCAGTCACTCTTGCCAAACGATCTGTTCGCGTAATCTGAAAAAAAAAGCATTTCCCTATATAATGTGCAAACCTCTGAGAGCCGCCATTATTTGCGTTTGCCTTACCCACATATTGAACAGGGGAAGAAACACAAGACTATGTTTGTAAGCATTCCAAACTATTATGCGATTTCCGTACACGTCTTTTTCGTCAACTTACGCAGTTCAAATCGGAACTCCTCGGGTAATTCCGTCCTCGGGACAATCATCCCTCGGATGTATCTGGTGCAATAATACTTAATGAAATCACGGTCGTTTTGTTCGCCGGAAGTCGGAAGAAGAATATGCCTAAGTAGTTCGCACAAAACATAAACACTGCCATCGTTTCACAGCTGCATGTCTGTTGCGCTGGGACGATTTAAATTTGAAGCCGCTACAAATTGAAGTTTTACTGGCATCGTACTGTAGTGAGCTGTCAACCGAGCTGACATCTTTGTTTTGACGTCTGTCTCAAAAGAAGCCCCATTTAGATAAATGGCCGAGGTGATCCGACTACCTACATACATCCGAGAGATGATTCGTGAATTATCCATGGTGTTCCGATTGACGCAGTTGCTCTTTGGAAACGACCAGCAACTTTTGGGTATCTTCGTAATCGTGATTGTAAATTGTCCTCTCAGCACGCATGTCTCGTGCCTATCTAAGGACAAACATCTCTGACATCGTATTCAAAGTAACACTGAATGGCAACATAACGGGATTTAAACGTAAGTAATTTTTAATATTTTTAAATATTTATGAATTTATATTTTCATTTTACTGATAAGGTTTAGGCCGGAAATGTTAACTAACTTATTTGATGGTACTACATTTAAATGTTTTGAACACGTTTTCATTGACATTGATTTCGATGTAATCACACACTGGCATGGACTTCTCAATGGCCACGGACTGTTTGAGACAGAAGTGGAAAGTGTAGCCACTGGCGGATGTAGGTGAAGGCTTAAACCGGTTAGTCCCCCAACCGCCTAAAATTTCCATCTTCTTATAACCTTATAATTCAACGAAGTTAAATTCGTTCAAGCCTGAAAGTTTCAATTAAAAGTTTTCAGTTTGCACACCATATTTATGTAATGGTGAAGCAGTCATTGAAGGGGAGATCCGAATGCTGAATACTTTTGTGTCATGCACCAGGACCTATTCAGTAGCTACTCTGTACAAATGTACAAAAATCAACCTTCAAACGTATCATTTATATCTGTAATAAATGGCAAAAATGTCTGAGGAGACATTAGGTTTGACATAAGGTAAGTACAACCAAGTATCAATTACAGGACAATCCAAACAAAAATTATTAATGTACTACAGATGAAAAAAGACGATATTGTCATTTGGTTAAGACTTATACACATCTTTCTGTATTTGTAAAGTTATTTGGAACATCTATTTCATATTTTTTTTACACATTGAACTTTACAAAATGTACAAATACATAGTAAGGTTGTTTCAACATGCTCGCGAACCTATCTTTGAACAAGATTCCCCTCCTTTCCTTATGTCTGAATCTAAATCCGCTCCTGGTAACATAAACGGTGTGAGGATTGTTAGTTATCGTGTTTCTACACAATAAACATTCTCGTTTACCTGTTGTTATTGGTGTTTGGTTTAATCTCCAACAAATACGTATCATAGAAAGCTGATTTTACAACCAATAAGCTGTGGGACAACACGTCGGACTTTTTTTTTAAAGTTTGATGAGAAAAAGAAGCACGCGTAATTATATCTGTTTTAATATAAAAAAATATTTAATTTTCGGCGTTTGAATGCAGTGAATCAGACGAAAATTATTTTCCCTTAGTTATGTATCAACCGATAGGAGGCGTTGCAAAGAGCACGAGGTTTTCGAGTCCTAGCAGCTGATTGTTCATTCAGCCTTGGGACACCGAAACGACCACACCGCATATTTTTATATATATGCAATTATATACTTATGTTAACTTAAGGTTATGTAGACAATGTTAACGACAAATATGTAAATAAAAGAAGAATTTCGTTATAAATGTTATGTGTACACATACAATTTAATGAATAAAATATTTGTATATTGGTAGATGTGATTATTGTTTTATAGATGAAATGACGATTTTTTCTGTGAAATAAACAGACGGTCGTTGTTCCAAGCGGCTTATACTAAAAAGTATAAGTTGTTTATGTCGTGTTTCCGAATGAATGTATGTGTGCAAGTATCACAGTGATAGCCTCAGTATTGGGGAGGAATTTACATAAAGTATTTTATGTATCTTTAGAGACGACACAATAGCAAAATTAGTATGGATTGACTGGATTTCCCATTTATAATTTAAAATATGCCATTGCATTTACAGTTTTAATGTTTGAAGCAATTTATGATATACACCTAAGAAATAAGAATGATTCAAGCATAACAGAGTGCATGCACGATATAGAATACTATTTTCACAGAGAGACGACCTGTTGTATTGGACCTAACAAAAATGTTCAATCACAGAATTGTGCCTTAAGACAATACCTTTATGCCAGAAAGTAATGTACTGCATGATAAGTACAAATGTTCAGTTTACATATTAAGGCCATCAGGATGGCATGTAACTGATAAAAGTGCTCGAATTTTATGTAGTTAAAGTTTATTCTGTAATCTTTCTGCTTCAAATATAAGCATAAATATTTAGACCTGCGATCTTGATACTGACAATCTTATAGGCGGACTTGTGTTAGGGGTTCTTTTCATATTACAACAAATGTATACATGCTGTAACCTGGACTCATTTCCTAATAACTTAAGCTACTTTTTTATAAAGCTTTTTACTTTTTTTAATCTTACAAATACCAACAAAAAAAAGTCGGTGGCGAAAGCTTATCTAGAGCTTACATTGAAATATTCCATTCGTGCCGTGCCGATTCAAAATAGATATCTGCCTGCTTGCCTGCCTACTTGCGTGCCCGACTGCCTCCCTGCCTGCACTTTCATTTATCTATGTATCTATGTATCTATGAGTCTGTCTGTCTGTCTGTCTGTCTGTCAGCATCACTACTACGACTACTAACCCTACTACTACTACTACTACTACGACTACTACTACTACTAATACAACCACGCCTACTTCTACTACAACTACGTCTGCTGCTTCTTCTACTACTACTACTACTACAGCTCCTACTACTGCTACTACTATTGCTACTACTACTGCTACTACTACTACAACAACAACTACAACAACAGCTACTACTACTACTGCTACTTCTACTGCAACTACTACTACTACAACAACAACAACTGCAACAACAGCTTATACTACTACTACTACTACTACTGCTACTGCTACTACTACTACTACTACTACTGCTTCTACTACAACAACAACTACAACAACAGCTAATCGTAATAATTCTACTACTACTACTACTACTACTACTACTACTACTACTTCAATTACATTTACAGTTCATGATTACAAATTCATAATCATCAAATGATTATTATTATCACTATTTCTTTTTTGTTTTGTTTTTGTTAAATTAAACCCATTACCATTGTTGTTGTTGTCAATGTCGAGTCATTAGGCTTAACTTTACGCACTTCGGCTTTTAAAGAAAAATCAAACGAACCGAATTAAATAACTCATTTGACATTTATTAATTTTTACTTTTTCAAATGTGCCAACTTTTTATCAGTAAGAAAAATACATGATAGTACACGTCTTCATTCAACTCGAGGGAGCCTCCAGTGACTAGTCTGTCTCTGAATGATTCCTGATCCCTCGCCCGGCCCCGACTCATTGGAAACCATGTCACGTGGCAGTCTGTTCCTTCTTTTCGAGAGGAACTGGTCAAGTGCATCTCCTTC